>JAHDVE020012265.1:0-13823 GCA_022606495.2 Halesus radiatus | reverse complement strand
TTTAATACATATTATTAAAGCAATGAACGATAAATACTGTAAAGTAACGCTTTAACAGCTGAATGGGTGTTTATAGTTCATAGGGTAAGGTTTGTCCGGATCCTGGAAATAAAAATATTTTGTAATATAATTTAACTGCGGAAGTTGAGTTGAATTTAACTTCAATTGCGTTCCAAGCCCCTTTGTCTTTCCACACCAGTCTTTTTATTTTCCACCATTAATTTATATTGGCGAACGACGCCTACGAATTTTTCTGTTTCTTCCCTCATGATTTCCCCATCCTGAAAAACAACGCAAAAAGTTGTTAATTCGACTCAAATCTATGTAAAATCACATAATAATCAACAAAACATAGCCAAAAACTGTTTACTTACTTTCCAAAATGTGAAAATACCGACCGATTTTCGCGGGAATGTTTGTTTTGACATTTATGATCGCACGGCATCTATAGAAACACGGCACTATTTAGATATGCGTTGCAGTAGACGGGATAATAGTTTGAAAACACCGATGTTGCCAGATTGAATTTCGAAATAACGCTTGCCGGTTATTTGGTTCATTATTCATATGAATAAAGATAACTAACGGTTAGATAACGAAGACCTTATTGAGACGATGGTGAGATAGCCCCTAAATGTGTTATTGTGCAATCTAACATTTTTCTGTGCTAATAATAATGTTATATAGAAATGATGCCAATATAAGAAAATTTATCGAAAATGAAATAGACAAATAAAATTTAAAAGAAGATTAGGAGCTCACGATCAAATTATTTTACCTGCTAATTATTTACAAGCGAGAGGAAACCTGTTTGTGGTGTCGGCAACTGTGTTCATAAAAGTTAGTTTTGATAAAAACGTACTACGTATCTAAGTATCGTATGTCATGAAATAAATAAAATATGTAGGTGTGAAGTAAAACAAACGATTTTTGCGAATCTCCAAGTTTTGACCGGAACTGTATGAAATCGAATTCTAATGCGTATATGTCAAAAGGAAAAATAAATACCCTTCGTTATACTACATAATATGTCGGAAGCGTAATGTGTCTATTCGAATTCAGTGTCTCTTGTCTTTGCACCCCTAATCTGAACATACGACTCGTTTGTTCGAAAGGCTTGATTTAGTATGCAATGGGAAACTAACTCTTTTGTAAAATAATTAACATTTCTGAAGGAAGACTTTTTCCAGGGCAATACTATGGGTACATTCAACTTTCTATTAAATATGATTTACGAAAAATACTTGAAGCAGGTCGATGAGTTTGCGTAATTGGGAAGTATGTTTACAAGAGATTGAAAGACTGATAGGGATATTGAAAGAAGTGAGAATGCCGGAAACTCCATTAACGGGGGATTGAACGCGGTTGGCGCTAACAAAAATTTGTCCAAAGAATGGAAGCTAGCAGTTCACAAAAGATTGCTGATACCAACCCTGAGGTATGGCAGTGAGGCATAGAACTGGCAGACGAAGGATGAAAGTAGACTGAATGCTTCAGAAATGAAATTTCTAAGGCGAATGTGCGATAAAACCATTTATGATCGTGTGAAAAATGTAGAGATTCGTAAATAATGCAATAATAATAATAATAATAATAGTTGGATGACTTGTATAGCGCCGTTTTTGTGAAAAATCACCTCAAGGGCGCTGTACAAATATTTCTTAACTAATGTAAGCGTAATGAGTAAGATTAAAAAAGGAACGATAAGGTGGTTTGGGCATGTAGAGCAAATGAACGAAGAAAGGAGTATAAGGAGAATATATTACGCGATTGTGAATGGAAGAAGCCGCGGACGTCTGAGGAAGACATGGTACGATCAAGTGAATTAAATACTTGAGTCGGGCCATGTCACAAGTCGGAATAACAGAAGAGAGTGTATGTGAAGTTGTATGGATGTGAATGAAGCAAGAAGTGTATGCCATGATCGAATCGTTTGGCGGTCCGTTCTCTCTGCCAGTTAGTTAGTAGAAATGACAAACCCCTGAGAATTGATGTCTCTGGAATGCATATTATGGAATAGTGACTGATGTATCCAAAGCATCGATAAGATAGATCCATTACACTATTACTGATTTGGTATTTGTCTATTTCTGTTTGTAGACTGTCACAATTGCGCCATTGTCATCAGTATGCTTCCTATACAATGACTTTTTAGAAGAAATCGGAGAAGGGAAGAGCGCCATCACCACCCAAATCGGTGTAGGAAATGCAGTAATTTCATTTATTGGCAAGTACTTTACTAATTCTAAAAACGAAATATTAATTGTTTGCTTGTCCTTATTAATGAGTATATATTTTTTGGGATTTTTCAGGGATTTTCACCACATGTGCTCTAAAGCGTTTCACCCTAAGGCAAGTTGGCCTGCTCGGAGCTTTTGTATATTCGTTAGGATCCTGTGTTGCAATTTTCGTTACCAATATTCCTCTTTTCATATTTGCTAATGGATTTTTGCAGGGTATGTTGGTTACAAAATTTTCAAATATACTTGCGTAATATTTACAGGGTTTGTTTAAAAGGTTTTTCCTAATTTTTATTTGCTTTATTTTTTAGCTATGGGCTTCGGAATTATGGTACCAATAACTCTGACAAGTTTCAACAATTACTTCACTGAGAAACGGGCAGCTATGATGAGCATAACTTCCATCTTCATTGGATTCGCAGCCATGGCATTTCCAATGGCCATTGAGATGATGATGGCTGAATATGGATTCAGAGGAACTCTGATGCTCCTATTTGCCCTGAACCTTAATGTTATACCAGCCATGGCAATTATGCATCCTGTAGAATGGCATCCGATGCCTAGAAAACGAAAACTTAAAGAAGGTATTATTAAAGTTTAGCCTTCTTTTATTTAGTTTTGAAATTGTTATTGTGACCTATGATGTGTGGAAGAGGAACGAATATCAGTTGAGCGAATGCGCGGACGGCTGATAGAATATGGTTAGTTATCCGTGTGGTTTGGATTATTTGATGGGTTTATTAAAGTAATAAAGTAATAAAGGGGGTTCGCAGATCTTAAAAAATTCTCGCATTTGAGAGACAAGTAACTAATCATAGCTAACTAATCTGGTACACCAGAGCAAATAGTTGTGTGTTTGCTATATGTTTACGATATTTTAAAAAATAGAAAATTTTTTGTAATAAGTATTTCTAAAAATTGTAAGAAACTCCATTCGTGACTTCAATAAAAAAATTTTTCAGACACTGCAGTAAATACAAAAACAACAAAAGATAATATAAAACGAAACATACATGAAACAATTGAACAAGAAATGAAAGTCATTGATGAAAACTGCAATCCGAAAGTTGTATTATCCACCGTCAGAGAGTCTCTGCTTACTATTACTTCTAGTTCACCAGACTTGCGATTAGCAGTGGAATCCGACGGATCTTTTCTTAGCCTAAAAAAGGAGAGAAATGTATCTATTTGCCAAGCGATTCTAAGGAATACGAGGATATATGTGCCAGGCAGTCGTGCGGATAAACATCTGGCCAGAGTTTCATCCCTTCGAAGCATTGGTAACTGGACTGGTCATGCTCTAGCCACGGAGGCTGTGCATTCAAAAAGTGGAAAAATGTAATAAAATAACTACACACAAAACTATTATTGTACCTTTTCTGGATAATATGCATATTTTTTTTTCTCTTTCAAAACTGTGATTGTTTTATGTTTAACATGATCTCCCTTTTTTAGGAAAGTTTTGATTGACTTCTTGGATCTGAATTTATTGAAAGACCCCGTGTATTCAAATATTTGCTTTGGGATTTCGATGGCCTATTTTGCTGATGCCACTTTCTTTACTCTTGAACCGATGATGCTTAGTTCTTATGGATTTACAAAGGTAAGTCTGATGATGTTTCCTAGTTTATATTATTAGCTGTATATTTTAATTTTAAATGGTAAACAATGGTCTTTGTAATTTGTGAATTTCCCTTAACCAGACAGAAATTGCATATGTCATCACTGCTGGAGCCGCTGCCGATTTGGCATCCAGAGCTGCATTTGCTGTTGTAAGTTTCTACGTGAAATTCAAGAGTCGGAATGTATTCTTCGTCGGAAATCTTTGCATTATCGTTTTTAGAATTGGTGAGTAAATCATTTTTTTCATGAATTGATAATATAATATATGTTATTGTCATATCAAACAAACAAAATCTCTTATTTCTAGCATTTAGTCAATTCACTGATTTCTTCCACCTTCTGGTGTTCACTGCTTGCCTTGGATTCTTCAGGAACTGGCTCCACGTAAACGTCCCTCTGACCTTCGCTGATTACGGAAGGCCTTCCATGTTTCCTGCAGCCTATGGTCTTTTTATGTTTGTGTCAGGACTGCTGGCATTGGTGTTGAGTCCCATTATCGGTTAGTAATGACTGTATTTAAAAATATCTTACGTCATTTCAGTTATCCAAAGAGTGTATTGACAAAATCACAGGAAAAGAGACATAAAGTAAATAAAGAGGTTATTATAAAAAAATTACTTCATTCAGCACTACGTTGGACATATCTGTATGACATTGAATAATTAACTTTTGTTGTATATGAAAATACAAAACTCATATTTACTGTTGTATTTCCTAGTGATTAAAATTTTTATTTTATTTTTTATCTTAGTATACTTTTTTTCAGGTCATATAGGAGACATATCTGAGGGCTATGAACTTACCCTACATGCTTTGACAGGAATATCGCTTCTTTGTACAATTCCTTGGGCAATTGAGATGTTATATGGTCACATGAAGAAGAAACCGGACAATAGTAGAACAAATAAAAATTACCAGTGATATAATAACTAGTACTGCAAATGAAAGACTGAATATTTTTAATGCTTAGGATCATATAAAAAATAATACATTTATCAAACTAACTCCAAAAGATTACATACATATATACAAAAATAGCCATGTTAAATTATTTTCCACACAACCTACGTAATACGTACTGCGCAACATTTTTTACGTGGGTGTACCGTAAAACCATCTAAATCCTCCTTTCTATTTTATTTGTTGTTCATTTTGGACAATAAAAAGAAAAGGTTTTTTCGAGTAACAGTTGTGAGCAATGGCTTTTATGACACGGCCATTATTGGCTATAAAATAAATGATTGTAGTTTTTTTTATGAAAAAAGCAGAACTCAGCAATTTATACACATTGTTGAACTCTCGGTTCTATTTGAATTCTGAACCCATCTGTCCTTTTCAAAATAATGTCAGCCTGCAGTTTGAAGTCTTTCTCTGTGAGGTCCGATAGGATGTGGTAATTCCTTAGAACCGTTGAAAGCAAAACTTTCAATTTTAGCATGGCGTATTTCCTTCCTGAAAAATAGAAGAAGAAAATAATAAATGCCCAATAAAAAAAAAACATCAAAAGATTTACGTTCAAGTCTAACTAACGTTAAGGGCGAGAGGGACGTCGGAGCGGAATTATTTATTATGTGGAAATATTGATAGTATTATTACGCAATACGATAAACGTAATGTTTTTAAATAGTTTTTTTTTTTATTAATTATTTTATAAATTTACATAGGCTTAGCACTTATCAAAATCTAATCAGAAATATTACTTTTTCTGACCGTCCTATTGCATGTTTTAAAAAAATATTTTAAATTTGAATATGATTTTTAAAGTGGAGAAAAACATGTTTAATCCTTTCTCGTTATGTTTTTGTAAATAAACTTAACCAAAGATTTATAATCCGCATTAAAAAAAAATAATAAAAAGTTAAAAGTTTCTTAGTGTTAATGAAAAATTTAAACTACACAGTTTTCTTTTTTTTTTTTAAATTTATCTTATCGACATGTTAAATAAAAACCTTCACAGCATTTTTTAAGGATATTCAACTTTTTAAATGTTTTTGTAAAACACGCGTAGAATGGTCAGAAATGTGTAATATTTCTGATTTTATTTTGAAAATGCTAAGCCCATGCAAATTTAAAAAAAAAACGTAATAAATATTTTACTCTTTAAAAACACCATGTTTATCGTATTGCACAATAATATTATCATTATTTTGAATTTATATATAGTAATTTTCCGACGTTCCTCTCCTCGTTAATAGGGGATGATAAGGCTACAGGATAATTTAAAATAAGCTTGAGAGGTCAGGTGTCAAATGTACGGGAGGTCACGGGGTCAAACTCCGGCAAGGATAAATTAAAATCTACTCGGTATGGAATTTAAATAAGTACATTTTATGTAGTAAATTTTAATTGCTTTCTAGAGTGGAAGATACTCTTAGTGTCACCCTGTTGAGAGATCATTATTAGGTACAGAAACATCGCTAAAAATGAATTTAGATAGGTTCACCGACCACTTATGACTAGCTAGCTGCTATCAACCTCCTCTTCCCCTTTCCTTCTTCTTTCATTCCTAACTTTCTTCAGCCTCATAATATTCTACTAATCGAAGATGTCCAGTTCTACAGTCTCCGTGCAGTTAGGACTCTAGTACGCTATGTTTATGTTTCAAAGGGAACCAACTCCATCAAAGTTGATTTTGAGATAATGAGACCTAAAGATTTTTCTTTTCGTACAAATGTTAGACCATGACAACATAAATAATATCTAGGTTAAAAAAATGATAAAATGGTGAATATCTTTGGTACTAAGATAATTTAAGAGGTTTGGGACTAGATTTCACTAACATTTAAAAAAAACGCATTTTTAGAGTTGAACCACTGTAGAATTATTGCACCCCTTCATTTGGAGGCATCCACCTTTTCGTGGATCATTGCCGAATAAGTGATGATTTGGATAAAGAAATACATATATATACGAGTATATAGTAAATATAATAAAGAGAAAACGAAGGGTTCCTACCAACACAGCTCCTTGGTCCAGCACTGAAAGGGATGAAGCTGTAATAATGTCTCTCCTGGGTCTTCTCGGGAAGGAAGTTGTCAGGGTCAAAGACCAATGGGTTGGGATAGATTTCCGGAGTCCTGTGTATCTTGTATGTAGCTATGATGACCCTGCTTCCTTTGGGGATCACTAAGTTTGAGCTTGCTAAAAAAAACAGATAAGTCGCCTAGTATTAACGATATTGCGTATTAAGATGTTTTCAAGCTTCGTTTGTCGCCTTTTGTATATTGTGCAAAATTATTAGATAATTACTGAATATCGACAGTTTTCACTGGGTATTCCTACCCATCGGGAAAAGCGATTTAAAAAGTGCAGACATGAAATATCACCAATGAATGTGAATTCTGAAACAGCCACAGCGACTAAAAATGCTATTTTCGATTTGTCAAAAAAATTGTAAGAATTCGGTAGTCATATGGTGGAAGGTCCCATCTGCACCTTTTTTCCATTTTCAAGTTTTCTTATAGAAAGGCTCCAAAGGACTCTTATCTCGAGTGTGGCAAAAGGATACATCTGTCAGTAGTCTACAAACAAAGTAAAAAAGAATAGAAAAGACAAAACCCAAAGAAATGTCAATTTTTGTACCTCGAGATTGGTATACTCGTAATTCAGTGAAAACTTATAAAAGGGGAAAAAGATGAAAGTTAAAGAAATGAAATTTTCGATGCGATGAATATGCGAAGGTTAAAACTAATCAATGGTCAATAATGTTTGCACCATGATACGAGCCAAAACGAGGCATTTGAAAAATCACAAAAAGATGTTGATGGCGAAAGAGCCCATTTGCAATATTATATCAAAAATCTCTATTAAATTAAAGGGAATAATTGTTTTTGGAAGCTTAATAGATAGCACATAGAGGGCTATATAAATTGGGTTACTATGAGAGAATTGGCCTAATATATCGGATGGAGGACTTGATCGAAATCTTATTTTTGCTCTTCTCAACAATATTGAAAATAACAGATGGACCCTTATATTTAGATTCTGCCTTATAACTACCGAATTGTTGCATGTGAATTTCGTTTTAATGTATCACCGATGAAGGAATTCGACTTGAAAAAATTAATCTAAATCGGTAAACATTCTGAAACATCATTACCTAACTGAACGTCTTCTTTGAGCATTCTCGCGATGGCCGGCACTGGAGGGTACAGCCTAAGTGATTCCATGATGACCCTCTCCATGTACTTCATCTCGGTGGTGTCCTGGAAGGTGGCCTCTCTGTCGGAGTTCCCGAAGATGTCATAGAGCTCTTGATAGACCTTGGCTTGGATGTTCTGATGAATTCCCAAAAGGCAAAGGACGAAACTGGACCCTGCCGCTGTTGTGTCGTGTCCCTTAAAATATTATTAAATCAAATTTTTACAAGTTGGTACAACAAAAATATCAATTTTTCATAGGTGGGTAGATAAAATCTTATGATGGCTGTATGAACTTTACCCCCGCGACGCCTTTAGGGGTGGCCTTTTCACCATTTCTAAACTATATACAATGTCGCGCACAGAATATTTATTCTGGGTAAGCAGTAGGAAAAATAGCAATTTGGGGTTAATTTTCAATGATTTGGGGGTAATTTTCAATGATTACAAGCCATTTCTGGATATATGGCGCAATTTCATGAAAGAAAGCCAACATAACAAGATAATTATTTTGTTAGTAAACCTGTACCTATTAATACAGGTACCAACAGATGGCGTTGATTGCTTCATTTGTGATTTGTAACTAAAGACACTGCCTTTTTCGACGCTTACACTGACGAGTCTTCTCTTGAATACGCACTGCGTACACATGTATATTTTTTGTGTAGAATGTAGCCAACATTTGAATATGACGTGTGTGTCATTTTGCACACTAAGTTCCCGCTTTTGACACCCTATAGTAGGGCGGTCGGGCGATTATGTGCATATATGAAATGCACGCTTCTGTATACTCGTATATAAAACATTTTTAAGATAGTCGACCATTCTCACAAGGAAGTAGGTACGTAGTGCACAGTAGTTATAGGTACTCCCTTAAGAAGTGAGATCTCAAAAAGACATTATGTACCTACTTGGAAAAAACAACATAATTTTCAGAATGAATCTGATGACACACATTGATTGCAATGACACTGCCTTAGATGGAAAATGACGGAAAATCCAGGAAGTTAAAATTTGTAGCGATTAATTCTTCCATATTTAGTAAGCAACATATTAAGAACTATCTTCCCTCTACAGGTGCGTGCTAAGTGATATTTGATTTTTTTATAATAAAAAAAGGAGGCCTCTTAAATATATAATCATTGTAGAAAATAATATTAACATAACCTAAATGAAATATGAAAACGGAAAAAAAATTACGGAAAATAAAAAGATTTCAGTCGCATCTGGGACTCGATCCCAGGTCCTCTGCCTATCCGGGGCAACCGCTTAACCGACTTAGCTAATGAGACCAGTTCAATTTATGCCTTCTTCATCGATATCATATCTCGAAAATGAGGTTTTTAATCTCAATAAAAATAACTTATAATTAAAAATTGAATACACTCTTAAATATACACCTTTCAGTCGGTTTCCACAAGTATTCCGGTAGTCAGAGCTTTATTGAATGCCTACCTCGAACATGATTGTATCCACTTGCTCCTTGATCTCCTGATCTGATATAACCGCTGTTCCACTACGGGAGGCCTCCATCATGAGGTCCAAAAATGCCAATCTTCGTTTTTCACCTGGTCGAGTATAATAAAACATTTAAAAATTTGAACACAGGGACAAGATGATCATCGAAACAAACAGGCAGTGGAATAGCTATGGGAAAACAGTTTTTTGTGTATTTTGGTGTTTCCTGAGACATCTTTGGAGCTAATATTAACTATTGTTATCAAGTTTAACCGCCAGAGTAGAACATACCGTAAGTAAAATACATTCAAACAAAAATGCTTAAAAAAAAACACTGATCAGTGCAATTGATCTCCATTGTATGTTGATATGAAAAAATAAAATTTCAGTAATTCTGTCAGCCGCCAATTAAAATTGAGCAAATGCTAGATTAGGTGAAAGTTTATTATCGGGGGAAATTTTGCTGGATTACTCAATTCCATTCCACCATACATTTTTAACTTTGCGTTTTCAAGAAAAAAAATTGGAAGATGAGTGTACCAACCTACGTCATTTTCGTCGATCTCATCCAAATCGTCCCTTAATCCAGTTTTTTTTTCAATAGTGACTGGAATACTGTTGATTTCCGAAACAGTTTTCAAATGACCGTTCGCGATTCCTACATTAGAATTATCCTGTCGTGATTTACAATCCTCCTTCCGCCTTTGGAAAACCTGGAAAAAACGATCTGATAAAACCAAGTTTTACAAAAATATGAATATTGACGTGAAGAATATTTAAATAATTACTATTTGGCAGGTACACTGCCCATAAATTAATGCCATTGCAAAATGCAGTTGTCTAGCCGATTTCGGCCATGATGTTATTATTATTATTAAAATTCAGTTGGCGTGAATTAAATAAATTATTTTACCTTTTCCGTAAGCCCGTGGATGGTGCCGAGAAGCTTTTTCTGGAGATTAGACAGGTGAGAGAAATTATTAAAGATCATTTCAGATCGAAGCCAGAACTTGATGTGTCTCTGGTGAATAATGTCACACATCCTGCAGAAAAAATTAAATTAATCAATACAGTTGTGAAACACCAAATATATTTCTTGAGTGAGATCTTGATTTTACTTGTAATATTGATAAGAAATCTCACTTCATCACAGCCATGGCATAATCAAATCCAGCATTCTCGTCTGTTTGTTTATTCACCCCCATTGCAGTTTCTGAAACAAAACATTTAAATAATACACCCTCTTATTATGCATTCTGAAATTTAAAGCAGACAAAAAATTGATGGTGCTGCGATCGTTTAAAAGGTTTTAGATGACAACACCAAGATGGGTCATAGGAAAATAGGAGTATGTTTAAAAGGGTACAATGGTTCAAATGCACATTTTTGATTTTAACCAAAATTAGTTGTACTTTCTGAAAGGAGATGGTTCTACATAATGTTCTATGATAATTTCGTATTAAAACTTTTTATTATTTAACGCTTTGCAAGCGAGATAAATACATGGAAAGGCGATTTTTTTTGATTTTCTGAAATACCTATTTATTAGATATTAAATCAAAATAAAACACAATCTAATTCACAGATCAAAAAGATAAAATTTAAAAATGTTAAATAATAGAGTTATGCTGTCTGGGATTGTTTCTTTACGAAATGTCAAACTCGATTGTGAAAAATGTGTTCACCAAATTTTAAAGACAAATTGAGTGGCTTGGTGATGCCTGAATAATGAAAAAAAAAATAGTTCCACTTTTATAAAAATAATAGTATTTGGATGATTTGCATAGCGCCGTTTTTGTGTAAAATCACCTTAAAGGCACTGTACAAACTTTTTTTCGATGCTTTATTTTTTCACAAACTATAGACAACTTATGGCTAACAAATCGCATTCACCGGTTCATCGATCTGTAATACCAAACTATATGTATATTGCATTTGACCAATGAACGTGATGCCGCGTTAAAACATACATATTATTAATTTTATGTACAGACATATAATATTATACAGGAAAATACTTAATACCAATAAACTGAACCAAATCGTCATTTTAAGTAAAACAGTAATATGTAAAAAGGTTTGGCTTGTTTACAAAAACCAAATATTTTGTTAGAATATTTAGTTTTGACTCTTCTATAAATGTTGTATAATTTGCCCACAGCAGGAAACAATCGTGTTAAGTTTTTAAATTAACGACATTATTAAAAGATGGTACATACGATCTGCTATCATAATAATTATGTTGTTTTGTCGTTTTTGGGCGATCGGCTTTTTGTTTCTATCTTTTTGGATGCACCCTATTTCAATTACGTTTAACGTTCAGTTTATTCTGTACAATTTATTTCGTGTCGTGGTCCTATGTGCTACGGATTGAGTTTTAGGTGAAAAAACCCTGTACTTACAGTCCAATTTACTTGAGTTTTTAGCGAAAGGTCAAGAAGTTTGACAGATGTTTTTGGAATTATTATTAAATGTCTACATTTTATTTCCAAAGCTATAAGTAGGTATTCCAAGTTCCTGATGGTTTTTCGTCACATAAAAATTCTCTAGATGCCCATAAAAATGCATTGGCATAATCCTAGACCTTTCTAAACCCTTTGATACCATAAATCACACACATCCGTTTAACAAACGAGAATATAAGGATTACTGAAAATGAATTGACATTTTTAAAAAGTTACATGGAATACAAAAAGCAAACGGTTAAACTCAACAACATAACCAGCAAATTTATTGACGTCAAATTCGGGGTGCCTCAAGGAAGTATTATGGGTCCAATTATGTTCTTAATTTACTTAAATGACCCATGTCACATAGAATGTGAAAGCGAAATCATAAGTTCTGCAGATGATACTGTTATTCTATTAAATAGGAAAATTGGTCAGAAACATTCACGAAAGCAGGAGTCATTCTAAACAGAATAAAAACATGGCTAGACTATCACTCACTCACACTTTATGCTAATTAAAGCAAATTCATTACTTTTAAAATAAACAATACTAAATATTCAGATACACACCTTAACTTGAAAATTCACAGCTTACCGCATTTAAATTTATTTATTTATTTTAAACAATAAAAAAGTGAGAAAACTTTGATCTTTGAAAAAAAACTTTGAAATCCTCAGCACGGGAAATCACAGTGAGGACATCATTATTTGCTATTTTCTTAAAAAAAAGAAGATAAAACATTATTATTATTAATATAATGGATGGTGTATACTTTACCAAATAAGGATTTAGTCACCGATAGGATAGTGGTACACATATTATTATTATTTTTTTTTTTTTAAATTTAATGTAAATCAAATTTAATAATGTTATTTTCTGCGAGTATTTTTAGTTGTTATTAACTCAACTCATCCTTGGTCTCATAAATTATCAACTTACCATTCAATGGTACATAGACTCGTTAATATTCCTCTAGATAAAATAGCGTACGAATAAGAAAAGGAAACAATAAAAACAATCGCGGTTAATAACGGCTATGAGGCTAATAACATTGAAAAAATTATAAAAAGCAAGAAATATAAAAATAAAATAAGTTTAATATATCCGATACACAATAATAACCTAGAAAAATTTGCATGTCTGGAATTTCTCGGTCCAATATTCTTAAAAATTGCAAAAGAAATTAAAAAATGTGGTTTAAATATAGCTTTTAAAACCAATAATAATATAGGAACAAGCCTAAAAAATTCAAAAAGTAAAAATCCAAATTTAATAATAGTGGCATATATGAATTAAAATGTGACCACGCCGACTGCAATGCTACCTATATAGGGCAGACGGGAAGGGCTTTCTCAACTAGATTCAAAGAACATATAAGATGTTAAAAAATAAAAGCACTTCTTCAAAATTCGCAGAACATCTTTTAGTAAATAATCACGTCTCGCTTGACAACAACAAACCTAAACCCTTACATATAGAAAGAAAGGGCCTTAACAAACGAATTAATGACATTAATTAATAAAGTAAGGAAAATTATATACTCACCGCTTCTCAGTATGTTCACATTATCAAAACAATACAACACATTTAAATAAATCAATTAAGAAAACATTGTCAGTTAAATACGAGTAAAAACACATTATAAATGTGAAAACCTTACAGAATTCAGAATTTTAATTGCTTTCTAACTAAATCGGTTTTACTGATAATAAATCATTACCCATCCATCCAAATTTTTAAAGGAGTGGGGGTAAATTAAATCATATAAATAAGTCGTCGCAATGTGGATTAACCACAGTTTGAAAATGCCCTTAAACGTCGAAACCGCTGTCACAATAATAACAACTAAAAATACTTGCAGAACTTAATAATAACATTAATAAATTTGATTTACATTAAATTAAAAAAAAAAA
>JAHDVE020012264.1:0-124801 GCA_022606495.2 Halesus radiatus | reverse complement strand
TTTTCAATTTGGATGAGTGTTTTAGATTAATAATTATTGTTTATAAAAATAATCATTTTGTTTTGACTAATTTATTTATTGAATATAATTCTCCCTTAGGTATGCAAAGTTTTGATGTCACAGACATGAAGGTAGCCACATTTGAATCATTGGACTCGTATGTGGTGGTGTATTTAATTTAAAATGACGTATTATGTAGGTTCAATAGAAAATTTATAATTTAGTGCATATCAGTAAAATGTGGAAAGAGTTCTCTGTTGAAGTTTCTGAATATTGCCTAAAATCTAACTTTAGACTGGTTCGAAACGAAAAAAAAAGATAAAGATTATACATAGGTATCAACGGTTAAATTAAGGCCTCATCAACCTTCCCAGTAAAGGAACAATTTTATGAAACACACCAAATATGTTTTAGTGATTTCTTGTGACAGATATTTTTTCTTATAGAAATATGAACATAATGAAGTTAACATGACTGAAGATCATAAAATAACAACATCATTTTTTTTTATTCTGGTTTATCACTGACAGTAATATTAATCCATTACGTCCTGCATCCCCATTAAAAGCAGCTACCTGCCCTACGTACCTCACTAATATTACACGGTTTTAGATTGCCATTATTTCATTGCTGCATCCGCCCCCCTTGTCTTTCCCACCCCCTCCCCACTATCACCAAATCAAATGTTACAGTTGACTCAGAAATAATTATTGTGAATTAGACCATTCGTGAAAATAACAATAGACAGAGTTACAGTTACGTGCGACATCTTAAAGTCTTGCATCTTAGACAGTGAGATACATCACACTAGGTGGCTAGATGAGCTTGGCTGTTTACCTAAGAAACTATCTAATCATATTGAATTTGCAACCATGTTTTCATCACATTTCCAACATTTTAACTCTACAAATAATGTCACTCCACCAAAAATACTTAGCAATAACTCCACGACAAAATAATAATATTTATATATACTACTATTTGAGGTCCATTCTCATTAGAGTATCTTTTTTGTATCTCTTGTGTATTGTAAATTTCTGTTCTCCCAAAATGAGTTTTATAACTCACGGGATTGCCATGTAGCAGGATATACAGTAAAATAAAATATTTAGGGTTGATATTACTCAGTATAAACTTTATTAATTTTATTGTTCATAATAATAATAATAATAATAATTGGATGATTTGTATAGCGCCTTTTTCTGAAAAATCACCCCAAGGGCGCTGTAAAAATATTACTTCCTATTCTTTATATTATTATGTACAAACAGATACAGAAAAACATACTTACCTGCAGCTGGCAGTTCGCTTCAGATGAACACAATTAGTTTTATTAGCAAATTTAAGAATGGACAGGACATTTTTACAGTTCCTATTTTATTCTCTTTTTTTATTCTTTGTTACATTTATTAGAAGATTGGTGGCACAAGAAGAGCTGCTATTTAGTTGAAATATTTAAAAGTTTTAGGATTGGAAAATATTTATAAAATGACCTTAAAACGTAACTTTTAATAGATATTAAAAAAATATATTGTATGAATTGATAAACTAAAGTTCTTAAAAACTTAAGACAAGATTTTTGTGCATAGCGCAAAGGGTAACAATTATTTTTATAAACAATTATTATTAGCCTGAAACACTCATCCAAATTGAAAAAAACCTTTCCGAGCAAAGATAAATGTCGCCGACAGGACTCAAACCTTATTGACGGATTTAGCTGTTACAAGCCTTTCTCATACTAATAAAGTTGGTTGTTTACAGGTGAAAATATAATAAAAACAGTAATTATTGAATGAAACACTAGTATATATTGATTAACTTGGCGGGTTTGCGATAAGCTGACGTAGCTCAACGGTAGAGCATCTGACCGGACATCAGAAGGGTGCAGGTTCGAGTCCTGTCGGCGACATTTATCTTTGCTCGGAAAGGTTTTTTTTTCAATTTCGATGAGTGTTTCAGGCTAATAATTATTAAAGTGGTAAATACAAAGTATATTTTTAATTCATATAATAATTATTGTTTATAGAAAAATATATTGTTTTTACACATTTAGTTATTTACAGTGTTTTACGGGCTGTGGAAGCATTTGTCCACCGATGCATGAATTTTTTTTACCTATGCTATAAGTGACTTTAGGTAAACACTAACCGGCTACCCCAGCTACGAAATTAACTTGTGCATTTCTTCTATTTATGGATATGATTGAAAAGATGAGTTTTAAGTTTATTTCTGAAGTCTGTCGAGTCTTTGATCACTCTTAAATCAAGCGGCAGTTCATTCCAGGATTTAGGTCCTGATACTTCGAAAGCACGATCACCGAACTTAGTATTAGGTCTGCGCTTTGGATCCATCAACCTCCCGATAGCTGAAGACGCTGCTGAAATAAGGGTGGACTGCCGTGAATTAGTATTTTCAGGAATACACTGTTCTGATAAGTAAGCTGGAGCCATTCCGTTAAGTGACTTAAATACCATCCAGCAGAGCTGGAACTGGATTCTTTCAGGACACTTGAGCCAGTGGGGATTTTTGAGATGCTCTGAAATGTGAGAATATTTAGATACACCGGTGATAAGTCTTACTGCATCGTTGAAAACTGATGCAATTTTTTTAATTTGGTATTTGGGGAGACTCGCATATATTCCGTTGCAGTAATCTAGACGTGACTCAGCGTACAAATTGACAAACAGTTTAGTCGCCTCTGTTGGCAGGTTTCTCCGTACTGCTTTAATTTACTTTAATTCTGTTTACTTGACTTTTAAGGGAAAAGTCTGTATGTGGGTGTTTTGATCTTGATGACGAGTTATCATAAAATGACATTGTGTAATTGCATACATTATTAGCTGTAAGAAAGATTATAACCCTCTGTGCTCGAAGATGATCTTTTGGGATGTAAGCACATATTAATGTTAAAAGATTTTGATCTTGTGTTTGAAAATCGACACAACAAGTGAATTTTTTTTAAATTGTGTTTTTATTTAAGATCTCTAAAATATTATCATACTTCGAAAGCATTTTCAAATGAATTTATATCCTCGATGATAGGAGAAGCACAATAAGAAGAAGTAGGTGCAATAATTGAAGTTAGCAAAAATCATAGTAAGGATGTAATAATACTGTTTTTGTACTGTTGAAAGAATACGATAATAATAACATTTTAATTTGAATTTTATTACTTTTCATATTATTTATCAATTAAAGACAAATATTCTCTGGTTATGAATAACCTGACAGTATTTGAAAATCTCTCCGACTACCATCACAGTAAGCGGAAGATGTTGCTTTTGTCGTGATGAAGGACTTAGCCGGAGGAGGAATTGAACTCACGACGCCTGGGTGAGACCCAAACGCGATGAAAACTTAGCCACTGACCGGCGAATAATATTGGGGAATGAAATGTCTCGATTTAAAATATGCCATTTTCGATTTGCCGCCAAAATTATATGTTATTATGGAGGGCATTTGTGACGTCACGTTGGCCAAAGTTTGTAGGAGCAGTCTCTATTACCGGTGATAGCTACCTTAGCAGTCAGTAGTGTCTTTTATCTCTATCAAAATTTGACCGTTTAAGAATGCGTGAATTTAGATTGTTTGAAAAATGAAAAATGAAAATATTAAATACACATGTTGATTAAGTATATTGATATGAATTAGAGAAATAAAAATAAGAATTTCTTGTTCCACACATTTTTAATGGTATCTACATACTCATAGTTTTATGAAAATACTCCATTAATGGACCCATCCTGCATTCTTGTCGTTAGTGTCACAAGTCCATCTCGTGTTCTATGTCACAGCGGCCAGGTTATTAAGTGTAGTGTGGCAGGTAGCTGTGCTGTGTACTATTTGGTTATTATTTGTCATTATTCCCCGCGTTTGTCGTTCATTAATGTCGTTACGGAAGTTAAACTGAGCAACAATTAAAATCAGATTAGCCAACGCTCCGCGCAGCGACTCTTGCGCGGGTAATTGATGGCATTTGTAACATTTGTCGTCCTGTCTTGCTCTTCTGTGATAGATTTAGTATAAACGGTGATTCTGCTATTGCAGAGGTGCAACAACTTTGGCGTGTGCGTACATACTGTACATTGTTCTGGTGGTACTCAAGCTGTAGGCACTTTGGTTTGTAACAAAGGTCTACGAAAAGATATTATATTTGATCAAAATGTACTTGTTGTCCTTTGGCGAATTATCGAATACAGACTTACAAAAATTTACTACTAACTATATATAGAAAGTACAATAATAACATTTAACTTGCATCCTTATTGTGCAAAGTTCAATTGGCTGTGCTTTTTTTAAATTTAATCATTGAAGAAGATAATATTAGCACATCCCAAATGAACCACGAAACCGAAAAAAACAACAGAAAATAAAAAGATTTCCGTCGCATCTGGGACTCGAACCCAGGACCTCTACCTATCCGTGGTAACCGCTTAACCAACTTAGCTAATGAGGCCAGTTCAATTTACGCCATCTACACGAGTCCCAGATGCGACTGATTTTTTTATTATTTTCTGTTGTTTTTTCGGTTTCGTGATTCATTTGGGATGTGTTAATATTATCTTCTTCAATGATTAAATATTACAATGAGGTTTACAAAATTCAATAAGTTATAAAAAATAAATAGAATGTTTTTAAATTTACTTTGATTTGTCAGCCATCTTTGTGTTGCCATTTAAAACCTTTTAAACGATCGCAGCGCCCTCATTTTTTGTTTACTTTTTAATGTCAGACTGTAAATAAATGTTGTCATACTGAATTGGTAGGCACCGTCATTTAAAAAAGTTTTCGTACCTCTGAACTATTGCGTTAGGTAGGTTGGTACTTGTGTAGAAACTGAGGGACGATTAATGACAAGAAGTGTAATCAGTGCTTTAGTTTTTAGTTCACATGTTCAAGTGAAGTACTTATTTGTACCCGATGGTAATGACTGTCGCTAGAAAGTGACTTTTTCTGTGCGGCCATGATTGATTGTTGAGAAACTTTTAAATTCAGGACTTAAATTAACTTTTTCTAAAATGCTTCAAATTAACTTCCGTTTAATATTAACGACACGGATAAATTTTAAATGTGTGTAACGTTTTAATGTCTACACACATAATTACCGATTGCGTAATAAATAACTATCTTACAAAATTCATAAAACTTACGGTAATAGATACTTTCAGTATCGCCCTGGTGAAGTACCGCTATTTAGAATCGAAACGTTGCTTCAAATGGCTTTCGCCGTGTTTGGTGACCATATCTTAAGAGCCAGGTACTTCCCCACCTTCCTTTTCCTATTTTCCTTACCCTCAGCTATAGTTCCACTGATTGCGGATGGTTGGGAGCAGTTGGGATCTTGTCAGGTAGGTTATTAACATAAAAAAGTAACGAGTTGTTTTTCGTAAGTGAAGTAGGTACCTACCTACTGAAAACTCAAAGGGGATGACATTTTTGTATCACGTATTTTGATATTTCTAGTAACTTCTGAAAGATAAATATCATTATTCGTTTGAAGCAGCGAAAGCATGAAACTGTGAGCGCTGGTTTTATGAAATTTGTTCAGCATTTTCTGCCCTAAATTTAAACATAAACTAAAATGTTTTCATTACGTGGTCATAACGTCGTTTCCATTATTAGATATCGAGGTTTGAAATATAAATGGGGTCAGAATAACAAAAAAGGAACGTATGAGACGATGTATGAATGTGAATGCAGCAAGGTGTGTGTGCCAGGATAGAATTGTATGAATATTAATCCCTTCTGCTTATCTCAGCAGTGACACTGTATTACGTTTACTTAATTAGAGAACAACTGTCAAAAATTAGGACGAAACGTCAAATTATTTGCTTCACATTTTTCAACATAAATCTTGGTCAAAGTCGGGTAGAAAAGGTACAAGTAGATCATAATTAAATTGTTGTTAGGTACAAAATGATAGAAAAAAACATCCCTCTGTGCTGTTTCAATTTATTTTTAAAATATGAGCTCGGGGAAATTTATCACCTGGACAACCGATAGCCCTTCTTAAATGATAAATTTCTTCAAGTATAATATAATAATAAAATATAATATAATAATAAAATATAATATAATATATAATAGTAATACATAATATGATGTAATAATAATATATAATACAATAATATATAATAATAATATAAAATATAATTCGTACATACCTACCAGCATCCTTAAATATTATAGTTATATATTATGTTTAAATACCTTGAGGTGATTTTTCGCAAAAACGGCGCTATACAAATCATCCAAATATTATTATTATTAGTAGAAGCAAATTCATAGAAATATTTACATCAAATGACCAGTCAGTGGCTGAGTTGGCATCGCGTTTGGGTCTCACCCAGGCGTCGTATTCCTCGGCTGGCTAAGTTCTCCAATACTACATAAGCAACACCTTCCGCTTACTGTGATGGTAGTAGGAGATTTTCAAATATTGTCAGGTTATTTGTAATCAGGGAATATTTGCTTAAATTATTTTTTTTTAAATTTATAATTCTAGAAAATAAAGATTTTTTTCATATTTTAAATAAAGCGTTATTATATTAAATATTATTACTTTGCGAATTTAAAATTTTGTAATATAATTTAAATAATTATAAAACCACCACTTATGTAAAAAAAAAATGTTTAAAATTAAAAAAAAAAAAAAATTAAATTTGAAATTTTATTTTATTTTATTTATTTATTAACGCCCCAAACGGATTTTACATATTTTAACATTAAAATGACTATGTGTACAGAAAGAAGAAAAAAAGTTAAATGATAAATAGTTAGTACATAACATAGGTCTAACATATTTATAATATATATATGTATGTATAATAATGTATTAGTACATGACACAGAGAAGTTATAAAGGGAAAGGTTTTTAATTTGTAGATAGTACTCTTTTTTTTAAATAAAAATAGTAATAGCCTGATTTACATGATACATAATACACAAGTGCGTAATATATAATATGAGTGCATGACATTGTGAAAAAAAAAGCAATTTGTTTTTATATTTCGGAAGATGTGAAAATACGAAAACATTCTTAAATATCTGGATTTATATCCAAGAAACTTTTGGGGATCAATATCAATGTGTAAGGGATAAACGGCAGAGGGATCAACTATCCGAAGTATCATTTAACGGGGACGAATTGTCGGGGATCAATCGTCAGGGAATCAAAATTAGACTTTGTGCTAGTTTCTTGGGTCCCAAAAACTCTTGTTTCGCACGAAACGGAGATCGAATCGCAGACTATTTGATTTGCAAGTGAACACAGTGGCCCCAGCGGCTAATTGCCAATTGTAATACTCCGGGTTCTAGACGCAACCCCCAAAATAAATAATTAACTTTCCACATCCATTGACCCGATGACACGACAGTTCCTTTGTTAGTGAGCCGCCTCTACCCGGCGCCAGGTTGGGGGTGAAAAAAGCTAACAAATTACAACCACTTAATAACAAACAATTGAAGAATTACGACCTACTCTCGTGAAAGCTAAAGAAATGAATGAACCTTTTGTAAATAACGCAAGAAACTAGAAGGTTTCATAAAAAGCTCTCTATTTATCATGTTGTTTGAGTAGTATTATAAGGTAGGTTTTTTCTTTCCTACCTACCCGGCTTTACGTCGCTGTTTTCAGCAATAATACGGTTAAATGTTAACCATGAACGAGGTTTCATGCCGTACCTAGCTACTGTTTTCATCTGCCAGCATAATAGGGGTGTATGAATTGCTCCGGTGCTGGAGCCGCGACTTACAATAGACCAATAGCTGACTGTCCGTGTGAATTGATAAATAATAATTGTATTCTTGTATATTATAATAAAACAAGTATAAAACTTTTTTCCACTTTAATTTTTATTTGACCGTAACCGGGTTTCAGCTCGAATAAAAATTAAAGTGGAAAAAAGTTTTATATTTGTTTTATTATAATATACTATAATGGAATTCCACCATGTACTAACAGTTTCAAAAATAGAAATTGTATTCTTGCTTATTTTTATTATTTTATTTTTCTTTCTTATTTCCGTGTAAATCGAATAATATATATATTTTTAGTTATGTGCTAAAAACCGCATAAGTCAGTTTTATTCGTGTCCTAAATGACAACGCCCTAAGGAAAATCTTTTTTCTTGGTCTCGGCACCTCCTATGTGGACTTGATTTTAAAATTAATGTTGACTCTTTAATGTCCGTGGTAATAAAATCTTGCCTAAAAAACGATTTCGTGCGATCCGAGATACTTGAACACAGGTAAATGTCTTATTTCTTGGATATTTTAAATCTATAAGTTATTTTTGTTGGTCAGTTCATTCCATGCGAATTAGAAGAACTCGTCTAGTTGCTCGAATATCATTGATTCGGTGTAGGTATAAGCTTTCACGGCAATGTGTAAAATTAATTCCCAATTTCCGATAAACTAATGAGATTCTGTAATTAATTGATAGACGGATATTCGTAGAAGCCGCAATGGTTTGGAATTTCCCTTCGAGTTAGCAAAATTTGCTTTGTCATGTTTCCATTTCATAAAATTTTATTTGCTTACATTTTCCGTATTAAAAACCCTTAATCAAATGCGCAGGTATGTATGTTTTTACTATAGCTAAATAAGATTATTTATTTACTTGCCTTAATCTAATTTTATTACGAAGAGAATTTTTAAGAACATAAATCTACGTTGTGACTACGGAGGGAAATACGTTGACACTTTTCAGTTCTTCTATTTGGGGGTTTTGAAATAGATACCCACATCTACGTTATTTTTCTATACTAGTTAAATGGGTACCTATTATGTACCTACGGCAGTGGCGTGCAGTCCATAATGCCCGAAAAGCTATGCCTACCATAAGAAAATATTAACTGCAAGAAGAAATTAAAGGTTTTTTTTAAATGCGACACATTTCTAATCATGATGTATTTTTTCCTTCAATTTAGAAAAGAAGTCTCTGCTCATTCAGTTAAACAGCGGATGACGATAATAAAACAGTCGTTTTCAAATATTCAATGCACAATAAGTAATTCATAACCGAACTTGAAAAACTATCTTTGTCACTACTCGACACGTAGAGTAATGCACGCCGCTGATTATGGCATTCGATAGACCAAGATAGAAGTTAAATTCCAAACTGAAAAAAAGTTACACGAAGTTGGAAATTCAAGACAGAAAAAGATGTTTAGTTTTCATGACATAAACGCTCACCGTTGGAGAACTATGCACTATTAATATGATAAACGAATCGATAGATAGTGGGTAGGTACATTCCTGGATTTAAAAAAAACGCAATTTAAAATACCTACATGCAACTTAACTATTATTAAAGATCATATATGTAAATACTTTTTTATCACTCTCCAACCACTAATAATTTCCGCTTCTCTGAAAAAGCATTGTTTGAATGAAAAATCTAGTATTGTAAATTGAATTAAATAAAGAACTCCGGTTCAATTTTTTAATCAATAATGACGTTCAAACTTAAATACCTGCATATTTCGTTTTTTTTTCCAAAGGTAGTTTTCATGGTTAAAATAATTTTAAAAGTTTCAATTTGTCAAAGCCCGCCAAAACGCTTCAAATTTTGGCCGGTCGGTTTTGATCAGTTTTGAGGTTAGAATCTCAAATGTCAAAACAAGGATGAGCTTTACCGAACATAATTTTATATTACATTCATAGTAAACCATAACTAAACATAAGTAAGAAAATTATGTATCTTTTTAGAAACTTTAACTAAATTAATAATAATAGTATTGAGCATTAATATTATCATAATATCCGCATTGATAATTGGTTTGGACATGAATACTCTAATTTATTTAATTAATAATAGTTTTCTTTTATATTGAACATTAATTATAGAGCTTAAGATCACTTAAATTAATTTTAAATTTCGCCAAAACTAAACAAATTTAAAACAAAATAGAAAAACAAAAAAAACCATACTAATCTAAAAACAGAATGAGCACGTGACGTCAGATGTTCCAAATCCAACGGTACCAACATATCAAGGTGTTTTAATGAGTTGATTTTTTATTCATTTTCAAATAACGATACATAAATTCTACGTATATTATATATAATAAAAGTTAAATATTCAGAATCGGAGTTTGCTGATCTACATGAATATATATTTTTAAAGTCATTATATTTTTCACTGGAGTTCCTTATTGTATTCAATTTCAATAATAAAAAATAAAAAAAAATAATTTAAAAAAATGTATTTCTTCCCTTTGCGTGAATGTTTATTTACACTCTTAAAATACTTAATTTTTACTTTATCCCTTCTAACAATTTACTTTCAGACCTATTTTGGTCTTCTCGCA
The DNA here is from genome assembly GCA_022606495.2 of Halesus radiatus. NCBI lineage: Eukaryota > Metazoa > Arthropoda > Insecta > Trichoptera > Limnephilidae > Halesus > Halesus radiatus. The sequence goes on along the minus strand of JAHDVE020012264.1, from coordinate 114,488 downwards.
GAATTAAAATTGCTACACGAGAATACAAATTGCTAACGAGTTCTTGTAAAAAACGTCATAAACAAAAGCAACATATATTTCATTCGCTTATCGCAAGAACATGGTACCTACATACTTAATAAAGCTCCGTTTAAGTATCTACCTACTTACGTTCCCCCTTTCACCGAAGCTTGATGAAGTCTTAAATTTAAAAACAGTACAAAATAATAATATTGTTCTGTAGCTTCATTGGGCGGGGTTTCTTTCAATGAAGCTCCTCCCTGACGAAGACCCGCCCCCAAGCCTCGCTCCGATTGGTTGGTTCGGAAGGCTGTGTTATTTTCCGCAGTTGAGTGATGTCAAACAGAAACGCTTTAGACTTCAGAACTGGTTGTGCCTTTGAGCAGAGTAGTGCGACGCGCGTCAATTGATGTTTTTACTCTTCGCATTTTGTAATAATTTAGTTTATTCTTTTTTCGAATCGAAGGGAGGTTTTTTAATACAGTGAATTTATTATTTTACGTTCGTTACTCGAAAATAAGACGTTCTACTTGAAGCTTTTTTTGATCGGTTCAAATATTTGTTGGTTTCGAAGAAATTTTATAGTTTTTTTAGTGCCTTTATACATACATTGTAAACATTTAAGACTTGTTTAAGTGAAATAATTGATGGTGATTTACGTGCGTCCTCAGGGTGAGTCAATTTTCATTAAAAAATATTTTATTTAAATATTAGTTTCTCCATCTAAATATTTGTAGATTTTCTTAATTAATTTGTATTTTTAAATTGATAACACATTATGGGAGCAAACCGGTATGAATTGATAATGAGTGATTTGGCAGTGATGTGACAACCAAAACTGTTTTACGGAATATAAATCAATATTCTTGAAAACCGGTAGGTGAGTAGGTACCTACAAGAAAATTAATTTGTCGTTTGGATGTTTATACAGAAGTTCATTGCCTAGATATTTCCCTGCCTTATATTACAATTAATCTTTGAAAAGCAGTTTTAAAATTTCATAAAAGAATGTGATTTTAAATGCCTACACAGATTGCAAACACTTTTGACCGTCGGATTTTTTGTTGGAATGTTTAAACTCAAATTCAAGGAATGTTTTTTTGTTTAAAGTATGATATTTTTAAGCTGCTTCCCGTTTCACAAAATAAATATATTTTTGTTAATCCTTTTCTCGCATTAAGTGATCCTGGTTACTGACAATTATATTTATAACATTTGTGGTAGGTACCATGTATGTCAGTATTATTTATCTCACTATTATTTTGAAAGCTGCAGTAAAAATATAAGATTAAGTTATTCTTGATTTTATTAAATATATGGATACATAAATATTTGTCGATGGCTTGGAAATCCTTCTTACCAGAAAACTATTTAAGAAGTAATATTTTTACATAAAAAAATGTAGATTCCCATAGGTAGGTAATCTTAGAAATGAAGGATTCGTGAGTGTAGGTATTTATGCAGATAATAATTATAACGTTTTGTCAGGAAAGAAAACAAATTTGATAAATCGGAATTAATATTTTTTAATTACTGTTCCTTCAGCTTATGTAGAATTAAAATGCCTTCAGAACTAAAGACATCTGTTTCAAATTATTATTATTTTTTTAAATACGCACAAATAAATATTACATGGGTAGGTACTAATATATTGTTAGTTTTTACACAATCAACAGAAATTTAAAAATATGTTTTCGCGAAGCCGCAAAACTGACGTTTATAATTTATTAAACGTCCGCCTGACCAAATAAAAACACGGGTTATTTATTAAACAAACACTGGCCGAAGTTCCCTCGGAGTTAACCTATTTCGGCCGCGGGCAAAAACTGCCATCAATCAAACGTTTGGAGTTAATTAAAAACAATCAAGTGTTTGGAGGGAGCGGACCCGACCGGGCCCGTGGCGATACTGCCTATAACGGTCGGGCCATCCACTGTGTTTATATTTTTAAGGGCTTGTGTTTTTTATTCCGTTTGATTATTATAAAGTTAATTTCTTCACAGAAAATATATACTCGTATATACAGTTGGTTCTAACTCGCATGAAGGGGTTTATCTTTTCATAATATTCCTTTAAATATATTAAAAATAAAACAATTTTTTTAAAAAAGAAATACAATCACTCCCGGGTTCTGAGTTACCTGAAAATATTTGAAAATCTCCTACTACCATCACAGTAAGCGGAAAATGTTGTTGTGTCGTGATGGGGGACTATATACGTTTATATTAAAAAAATATATATTTTATTGATGAAATTTATAATCATTGTTTGATTTAAGGATTTCACTTCAATGTTTCTCAATTTCTTCTTCCGAAACGCATTTATAGCTCCCACCAGTGGGTTCGGGGCTTTAAAGAAAAAAATCACTAAATTGTCTTCATATCCTCGCTGCACGTATTGTTTCGGTCGTTAAAATCCCTCTTGTGATATTTTTTTTTATTGCTATGAAATATGTACGATTTGATCAATAAAGAGCATGTAAGGTGGATTCCTATGCATGGTATTTTTAGGTTATACTTCTTTGTTGCAAGATTATATCTGTAATACACAACATGGCGCCATTCTTGCAATATTGTATAAATCGACCAAGTTCAAAAGTAGGTACCTACCTAAACATATCTTTAAACTGTTTCCTCATTTTCACCAACTATTGCTATTTGAACCTGTCGAGTTTTCTTATTTTCTCTTTGTCCTGGAAATCTTTTCTACAATTTTAGGTAACTCTTTGAATGAAATAATAATAAGTATAATTATTCCATTTCACTGTGAAATTAACCAATTACTAATTACTAATTCTCGAAATAAGCAATTAGTTGTTGATTACCAAAGCGCGTGAGGGACGGGGGCGGGGCCCCCCCGCCCAGGGAAGGATATAGAGGGCCCCGCGGTGCCCCGAGCGACAAGTTTAAGGGAGCTCCGGTCTGTCTGGAGGCCTTGACGAGGGTAAATTATACATTTAGGAATGTACACCAAATAATTGGTTTCCTAGCCAATTTTGATCGGAACAGGCAGACTTTTATATTGCGGAATTGTGAAATAGGTTCACAGTTTAGGGGACAGGTACTTGCCTACCCACTATAAACTAATTATAACTACTGCAAGGTTGGTGGTTTGAGGTATTTAATAATATACTGTCACGAAATATTGTCTTCAAAATGTGTTTTGTCTGTACAACACAATTTAAAATGACTACGATCGTAGATGAAATTTATTCATTATTGCCCCAAATTTTATGAAATGAAAATTCCTGCTTCTCCATTTCCTTTTTATTATATAATATAAAAAGGAAGGAAGGTGCATTAAAAATAATACAAATAGGTTGATCCAATGATTTCAAATTTTTATCAGTACCTAAATAAAAAAAACGATGTTCTGATAACCTCGACGGTAGAGCGGAAATATCCTTGAGTTTTCAACTGTTTGAGGCGGGTGTGGGTACCGCAGTCCCGGCAAAAATTTATTGGATAACCAAGACCTCCACCATAGATCATCCCGAGTGGTTTACTATGGTAGGTGACTTAGCAGGGGTGCCCGGGTTCATGGGGTGAAGTTCGTCCAGCTCTTGGCGGCGGATGCGTCTCCCGGAGAGGTCTGGGGAGACTGAGAAGCGAGATCCTTTGACATCTCCAGCCGGATTCTCTTGACCTTTCGCCTTGTACCGCAGTGCGAGTGATGGATTAATACGTCTGTCACTTCTATACACACTGACCCACAGATTCCTACCCACCAGTTACACCTTTTTTCTTCCCGGTACTTCCTATCCCCCTTTCCTTAAAAAGACCCCCCCCCACTTTCCCTCAGAGCCTTCTGTGTGGAGTTAATGTAACAAAAAAACTTATTTAAAAAAATACATGTAGGTAGGTAGGTACTCTAATCTCTTTGTTTTTGAGCTTCGTTCTATATTGTAACGATAAGTCGTTCTTGAACGAGCCGTTCATTTGTGCCGATTCATTTACTGTTATTCTATTAAATGAGAAAAATTAGTTAGAGACATTCAAGAGAGCAGAAGTCACTGTAAACAGAAACAAAACATAGCTGGACTATCACTCACTCACACTTAATGCTAATAAGAGCAAATTCATTACTTTTAAAATAAACAATACTAAAAATTCAGAAACAAACCTTAACTTGAAAATTCATAGGTTACTATATGTAAATGGTCAATGTACTCGTAATTGTCTATCATTGGAAAATGTTAACCACACAGCGTATCTAGGCGTAAAAATTTATCTTACTTTTTTAAAACAATCGGGAATGTCCTCAGTACAAAATATTTGATTAAGATCTACATGGCTCTCTGCCAATCACTATTAGAATATAGTATTATCGAATGGGGCAGTTGCATAGCTAATGATAATATTCTCAGTTTACTCATTAGAAAACAAAAGTTATCGTGAAAATTATACTTAAATCCCTGTAAGAAAGAGCGCTCACCAAATCCAATAAAATAATTATACTCTAAAACAGTACTACTCTACATTCATAAATACAAAAAAAAATATGAAATAACAACAATCACACATTTTAGAAACATTAGATCTTAAAGTCAAAAACACACACAGCATGGAACCACAAACACAACATTTCACAAAATAAATTCTTATACTGGATACGTTACATAAAGAGATCTGAAATAGAAAATATATTAACACCAAATACAGACTAACACCGAAACCACTCAACTGCATTTAAAACACCTCACCTTAGTAATATTTTTATTTTTTCATCAATGTAATATTATATAATTTAATATTTTGTAAATGAAATCCTCAGCACGGGAAATCCCAATGAGGATATCATTATTTATTATTTTGTTTTAAATAAGAAGATAGTAAAACACTATTATTATTATTATATTTTGATGAGTGTGCGTACGACCCCTGGTAAAACGTACTACGGCTCAATTAAACAGTGACTCCTTTTGGTAAACCTTGGAACCTTAAGTAGGGTTATTTATTTGGCTAAAAAGATAAATATATCTCGGATGTTCTAGCATTTTTACTAATTTCTACTACGAAGCATCTTTAAATAAGGTCCTTTATTCTAATTTGTTTATATAAAATCATCGTATACGTGCCTAACTTATATAAGGCTAAATTATGCACATGAACGTGGGACTTTCAATCAATATTTGGTGCTATGATGCATCTTTTAAGATTTAGCATACCCTTTTTCGTCTAGGGTTCACGCATTTGTGTATAGAGATAAGAATAATTACTACATTTACAAGTGTACAGGTACTATATACTAGGTGAACGGCGCCTGACAGTATGGCATCTGGACCTATGATTGTGTACCTTCACCTATACGCTGGGAGCTGGGAGTCGTAGGGGCTGGGAGTCGTATGAGCTGTGTTATGAATTGGGAGTCGTATGAACTAGGGTGTGAACTGAAAGTCGTATGAGCTGGGAGTCGTGGAAGCCACGACCGGCTCTTAATATGTGCCGGCTATTAAATGAGCCGTAGTTCAATTGAGTCGTACTTTTGTGTAATACGAGCTAAATATTGATCTGGTACCGTGGTACCTTGACAAAATGAATCATGACCCATCGCTACTATATTGGTATAGTATCTGTATTTTAAGAATCCCCATGAGAGGCAACTATTCCGACTCGAATTTGTTTGAAATAGCTTTAGCTATAAGAAAAGTAGTACTTACCTGCTAGCAGCTTCTTCCCACTCTTTAGCCAGCCCTTTATATTTCCCTTCCTACATCATAACTCCAAAGTCAGAGGTATCATATTTCACCGGCTTCGGACAGTTAGACTCTTGTGTAGCATCTATTAAAAATAAATAAAACGTTTGTAAAGATGAAAAGAAGCTTCAAAGACAAGCATGACTAAAAGAAAGCTCTATATTTCCTAAAATACTTTTAACTTTTAATAAGCGCCGAAATTACCCATCGAATGTGCAAAATTTGTTTCCGTTGAATGTCGGCGTATCTGATCGGCAATGCCAAAACATACCTAATTTTGTGGGAATTTGTACCTAAAAAAATCTTCTTTGCTTCGTAAAATAAATCATATTCGATTGGCAACAAAATAATAAATGAGATACAAGGGCCGCGCAAATTTACCCTCGGCACACTACGGAAGTACGAGTATAGCTCAGTGTTCCAATCTTTTGTTTGTCTATCCTCGATTTTCCAGAAATATACTCGACCGGTTTTGCTGAAAATAGCACAGTTTGTTCTTATTAGTGCCGGAGTTCACAGAGTACTTAGAATGAAATCCAATATTTAAAACTGTTGCTATAAGGTTTTAAAATTAGTATGAAAACCCGCCGTGTTGTATTGAGGTTAGCTCGTAGATATACCACTCTGGTTAGCCACAGATTACATATTCAAAAGAAGAAGGTTTGTTTGGGTAGAATATTTTCAAAATGGAAAACACAAGTAGGTACCTACTTAAGAACTTTATTATTTAGATATAGAGGTTTGTTCAAAAGAAAAGGTGAATTTCGAATTTTTTCGAAAAGTATTTATTTATTCATCAATATCCATTTTCTCCCCTACAAAGTAATCCCCCTCAGATATAATGCACTTATGCCAGCGCTTCTTCCAATCCTCGAAGCACTTCTGGAATGCGCTTTTTGGTATTGCCATCAGCTCGTTCTTCGATTCTAACTTTATCTCATCAATTGTGGCAAAACGCTTTCCTTTCATTGGTCTCTTCAGTTTCGGGAATAGGAAAAGGTCGCAGGGAGCCAAATCTGGTGAATACGGTGGTTGAGGCATGATTAAAGTGTTGTTTTTGGCCAAATAATCATGAACAAGCATTGATGTGTGAGCTGGTGCATTATCGTGATGCAAAATCCATGATTTGTTTTTCCACAATTCCGATCGTTTGAGCCGTATTGCTTCACGCAAACGTTGCATAACTTCCTTGTAGTATTCCTTATTAACCGTCCGACCTGTTGGAAAGAACTCATGATGCACCACGCCATTTTAATCGAAGAAAACAGTGAGCAAAACCTTCACATTTGATCGAACTTAGCGTGTTTTTTTCGGTCTTGGCTCTTCTGGCCGCTTCCATTGGGATGATTGGGCATTGGTTTCGACGTCATAACCATACACCCACGATTCATCACCAGTTATGACCCTTTTGAGCAAATCTGGATTAATGCGATACTAATACGATTTTGCTTTTGCTCAAAATTTAGCAATTTCGGAACAAACATCGCTGCCACACGTTTCATGCCCAAAACATTCGAGAAAATTGCATGGCATGAGCCGATTGATATGCCAACATCCTCTGCAACTTCCCTAATAGTGATTCGACGATTTTCCAAAACCATTTTCTTCACTGTTTCGATGTTTTCTTCGTTTGTTGACGTGGTTGCAACTCCAGGACGCTCATCGTCATTAACATCTTCTCGGCCTTCTGTAAAGCGCTTGTACCACTTATAAACACTGTTTTGAGACAAAGTAGACTCGCCGAATGCCACAGTCAACATTTTAAGTGCGTTGGAGCACTATTCCATTTTTAACGCAAAATTTAATACATATTCTTTGAGCCATTTTTTTCAAAAGTAAAAAATCTAAGAACACATAAAAACGTGACTAACCTTTCCAGTTGTCAAAAACAAACCATTAATCGAAAATGGCTGATAATGCTAACATATAATAAACATATGTGTACCAACATAAAAAAAAACGATAATCGAATGTACACAGCCCGCGAAAATTCAAAATTCACCTTTTCTTTTGAACAAACCTCGATTTTGAAAAGATAAACGTTCAGAATGAAATAAAAAATTCGAATTAATGTTTCTTTTTACTTTCGCTGTCAAATCAATTATGGCACCCAAACGACAAGCAAGAATTCACAACCACAAAACTTCATTAAAAAAAAAATCCCGAACAACATCAGCTAGTAGAAAATAAAGTTTAGATTCAAAATTTGAAAAGATTTCTTTGCTTTTAAATTTTACTTAAAAGCTTCTTGCTCGAATCAAGCTTCAACTCACCTCTCCCGACAAGTTATGTTCTAATTTGAATATTTACCGGGCCTTAATTAATATTATGTTAATTTCATGAAATATGAATCCCATAGCCATGTTTTGGTTGATGTTGATAGGTGTGTACCTACCCCGGGTTATTTATGTCCGTGCTTTGGTATAGTGTGTTAAGTTTTTATTCGAACAAATAAATAACTTCCTCGTTAAACCTTCTCTAGTTAAATTAACAACAATAATATTAATTGAAAAGATTGGTAAGGATAACGGGTAGCTCTTCAACACAAAGACAGAAGACAGTAGCGAATAAGACTCAATAGCTTCATTATGTCAGGTAGCCATTAATTACATGTTATTATTTGTTTAACATTACAATGTATGGTATTGTCTCAATACTCAACTTTACGATTTGTTTCCGTACTTGTCTGATTATACCAGAAGAGAGAAATTCTTAAACCGGTGTTTCCAGTTTTACTTACATATACGTATGTTCTTAACTCGGTGCTTCAATATAGTATTGCCGAGCGAAATAATTCTACCCACACGTAGGTATAGTAATTTATACAAGTAATGTAAGAATCAACTATGTACCATCCACTCATATGCATTTTTATTTATTTGACACCTCACAATAGCGTCCCTGTATGTACAGAAAATGTACAGAGTAACTATATCGCTACCCGGTTGGGCAAAGTTGGGAGGCGGGTTAAGGAGGGGGCGTAGGAAAAGATTTGTTAATGTCGGCGAAACGACCCGTTCTAATGAAGCCGACATTAACCGTGAACGGATGTTCCGCTCGTGTCCGTCGAGTTTCACGCACGTGCAGAATCAAGCAGGTTTATCAAGTATTTGGGAGCTCCAGCCCAGAGGTGACTTCCAAATTAATTTGTTGGACGTACGTGAGATTTGTATAAGATTAGCAGTTGATCACTATTGAAGAATCTGCTAGCCCTATTATACAAGACCCCCAGTTTGTTGGAAGGCAGATTTACTCGGGCTTCTATAGAGCCCCGATACTTGAGCTGGTCTGAAATACTCACTCCGGCATTTCAATGGAAACTTTGTTGACTCATATTTTTTAAATTAATAACAATTACTTCGCTTAAAACCACTGTAAAAATATGTAAACATATGTAAATATCTACATGTTTCAGTAACAAAGCTCCCCTTGTCAGGGTAAACAATATACCTAAAATAATATATATTCGTATACTATTTATCCTGACGAGGGGAGCTTTGCCTCTGAAATATGTAAATATTTACATATTATATACAGTGGTTTTAAACAAAGTAATTATTATTAATTTAATAACTTATATAATGGTTATATGTAAGTTTATCAAATCCAGCAATTATGAAAAATAACTTTATTTATGTATCTTATAAACAGAAGTTTCTACTCGATTTCGCTCAAGTCAAATCACTCCTTTTCTTATTGAACAAATTTATAAAATGATTCGAACAATGTTATTTTTTCAAGAGTCATATGCTCATATTGCTATACTTTTTGATAGTTACAATACTAAAATTAACCATCTATGCCGTTTTCACGCAGAGAGGATAGACAAACACACAACTCTGTCTTGGAACACACTCCTTGCTTCATTTACATTCATACGTCATCGTTTTTTTTATTTGACTTGACGCTTTTTTTATCATAAGGGAATGTACGAGTATATTGTCCTCTGAGCTAGGAGTTTACCAGTGTTGTGAAGGACATTTTTAAAGGTTAAACTGATTCAAAACAGTGGAAGATATTAAAATAAGAATATTAAAAAAAAAAACAAATTTAAATTAAAAATTATAAACTTAAAATGGGAAATAGAAATAACAAAAAACAGAAAATCTTGAATTACAAAGAATTTAAAACAAAAAATAATATTTGATTCACTGGATCGTGTCGTTTACGGGGTCTCAAACGTATTCTCCCATTCGCTTCCGAGTCATATATTTTCCTAACACCCCTTTCATCGTTCATCCATTCTATATGCCCAAACTATTTAAGCGTTATTTTCATTATCTATTTTATTAAAATTACATTTTTTAAATATTCATTTCAGCAGAGTCTATACGTAACTCATTGAGAGATACTGGTGGTAGGTATGAACTTCTACCTGAATGTTTTCTCGGTAGGTATACAGAAAGACAAATTAAAATAGATTAGCAATTTGTTAAAAGGATCGGTTTCTCGACAGACCTCACGAAGTACGAAGGGATCCAGGCCACTTAATAATGGACACCTTTTTATTGGGGATCGCATTCCGAGGCCAATCACTTCATGATAACACACCTGGGGAGTGAGGAGGTACCCACCACAATCGTGTGAGTCAGCACCGAGCAACTCCGGGAATCTTTCCAAATACAACGACACCACCGAACAGATATTCACAAGTGTGGTCTTTACCGATTTGAGGGAATATTTTCAGCCCCAGTCAGGCCGATGAAATCTGGTCAAGATGGAATTTCGATATTTTATAATGTTTGATCAATTTTACCGGTAGCAGGAAACAATGTGCCTACTTCGGGAACACAGACACGCCCATTATACACTTATATCGGTTTGTCTCTTTAGTGCATGACGTAAAACAATCACAACTCCTTTTTCTTTATTTAACCCTTTAGGTGCCACATGTATTTTTTTTTAAATGCTGGAGAAGTGTCGATAATCCATGAATATATATATAAATATATATACATGTTTTCAATAATGTGACGTAATTTTAGAACCGTGGGTAACGCGTGACGAATTTTATGGCTCGAGCTATATATCGTTCTGTGGCACTCTAGTACAATAATGTATCGGAACGATATATCGTTCGGTGGCACCTAAAGGGCTAATAGGTAAATTTGTCCCTTTTATTTCACATAACACTGTAAATAACTAAATGTGTAAAAAAAGAGAAAATATCTACTCTGTTCCTTTGTCCAAATTTATATTTGAAACTACGGAACGTTGAATTTTGGTTATTATCAATGCTTAGGAAGTGAAAAACAACCAGGTGTACCAATCCATAGATTCTGGAAGATCTAGGGATCCATTGCAGGCTACCAACATGACACTTTGCTTTAAACGTGTTTTGATATACTTTGAACGCTCACATAAAACTGATTAGTGAGGTCAAAGTAATATTAAATTATAGAAGGCAAATTAAATTTTTATTTTACGGGGTTTGAACTCGGATTGATCCGAGCAGTAAAGTCAGCGTATTAACCTACAAATTGCCAGCTTAATTTGTCTATTTTGACAACTTTACAGGAAAAAAAAGATTTAATAACTATTATTATTATTAAAATAAGCCTTTACTATTTTCTTGATTTTATTTACATTAATAAAAAACAAAATATCTTTTTTCAAATTCTGATGTAATTTTTTATTTATTTAATATTTTATAATAATTTTTATTTATTTTTTTAATTAATTTGACATTTTTAATTAATTACTTACCTGATTTCATCACTTATATTTGCGTATTATTTGTCTACACTTGTGATTATTTTTAATTGGAATATTGTTTATTCTGATGAGGGGGCTTTGCTTCTGAAACATCAAGATATTTATATTATATAAAAGGGTTGTTTAAACATGAATCGTTATGAACGTATCAGTAAGCATTTTTTTTTTAAATTGAGGTACCTTCTGGAACTACGTTACGAACATAATAATGCATTTATTTTAAATATAAATAAAAAGTTGTAGTAAAAATTTAAACTGTTCTTATTTTGCAGTATGAACAAATTTAAGATCAAAGTTTTGAATCGCAAATAAATTTGAAGTGAAGTTTTCCTTCCACAATATAAATAAAAAAAAAATTATCTTTTTTTATTTTATTTATTGTATAATATTAATAACATTCAGTGGGGACTTGTATCCGCTAAGCCACTGCAAGTAGCTTGTCAGCAGGAGTTTAGTTCAACAGTATTATATAATACAACAATAAATAACAATCATCATACAAATGTAGCGCAATAATAAACAAGTATAGATGCATGCATGTTGTGATCAATGTACACAAATTATTGATTAAAAATACCTAATAAGTTTTTTAAATGTTCATTTATCAATTTATTTTTATTTATTTACATTTATTTTACTTGATTACATTTTTTTCTAACTTATTATACAGATATATAGTATTACGTATTTAAAAAAAAGTTAAAACGGCATTCAACTAATTAAGGTGCTGATAACTGTGATTTTACTGTTTAGATACTTGTGTTCAAGCAAAATTACGTACGTTTTGAGCAATTTAATCAAGGTATCCAATTAACCTATAGAATTTTATGACAAAAGAGCGCAATCACTGATTATACCGAAATACTTGAACCTTTAATGTCAAGAGTTAGTTGTTGGAGGGTAGTATAAATTTTGATGATTTCACCGAAGTAACAAATACTTGATTCTCATTTAAAAGAACTAATTACTTATCTCTGTTCAAATTGTTGTTAATCTTAATGGACATTTCGCAATAAAAACCTACTTTAATTAATATTACACGAGAGGACTACTAAGGTGCCGTTAAAGTTTTATCGTCCACGTTGTTTATCGTCTGGCTCGTCACCTTATCAGCCATACTCCCGATCCTTGGCGAGACGTCTAAGGATAAAAGTATAATTTCGTCGTCAAAAAGCATAGAGTAATTTATGGTATTTTAAATGTTAACATTGAAACATTCGACCCTTTACCCTAGGAGTATTATTCGCTTAGAAAAAAACACACTTCTCTTGTCTTATCTCTTCTGTGATGAGATGCATAATCCTTATTTATAACTATTTTTTTGAAATAGACATCAATTAACAGAGTAGACAGGTACTTACCTACGTCCGTGAATAGGAAATCCAAGTCTGGGTCCGGGTCTCTAGAACTGTAGACAAAAGACTGCACTATATAAACTGGATTAATCAACCTTACCCAACGGTCCATCGGGTGACCACAGACAGAAAACAAAACCGGACCAATTAATCTGTAGGAGATTTGGCCGGAATTCCAGGAATGCGTTGAAATATTCAATAAGTAGGTCTCTAATCAAATGACACGGGGCCACACGACCCCCGGTGCCGGGACTATTTACTCCGCTTCTTGTCGTCTCCCTTTTCGTTTTATTGTCGTCGAGCTATTCGGGTTTCTTTTGGATTCGACTAATGTCCGCTGGCCGTTTGTGCATGGGCGCGGCGAGTAATTAACAATTTGTTTAAAGAAATGTACCCATGTTATCAACCAGATAGCTTCAATTAAAGGGTTTGAGTCAATGTTGATGTCCTTTAGGCGAAGCTATCAGTGAAATCACTATTTAGATTAATCTATATACTACGAATACATTACATTACATTATGAAAACCAAAAAAATATGTTTTAAAATTAAACGTTTTCCTAGAAACTTCTTTAAAAAGAATTGAAATAAAATAATATAAGCGTAAACGACTAAATAATATATATATATATATATTTTTTTTTAATAAATAAATTAGAAAGCACGTAAGAAATAAGTATAAAAAAAAATAATTATAATATTTTGTCACAGATTCTTATTTTTTTTTCAAGGCTGAAAACATTGAATATGGAATAGAGTTGGGGTAGAGGAAGGTGGGGTAGTAGACAAATGAATGCTCTTTCAATATTTACTCTTCAATTTATTCAAACAAATCACGCATTTGATGAAAGTTTATGATCTAGCATGTTTGTTAAAAATTGAATATTTTGTCTTTCTTATGTTGACCCTGTGTTGATATGTTACGCCACTGTAGTCTCACTCTTGGTTCTACGCGTTCCCCTAATCGTTCCGCGGAGAGTGGCGGGCGGGTGGTGTGTGCTGGGGAGTGATGGGAGGGGGCGGGGGTGACACGCGATAAAACAATAATTCTGTTTATTAGTTGCGACGGAGGCCGGTGGCGGCGCTAGTCCCCGACGGGTACCCACCAGCTACTTGCCGCCATCTAATCACTTTCCAACCTACCAATAAATATAAATTACGTAGAACACTAGGTGCACGCTTACTAGGTACTTACTACAACCATTTTGTCCAAGTGTTAGGAACTTTTACTGTGCGCTTTTCTAGTTTGAAGTCCTCACAGTCCCATTATATTTGTGCGTCGAGTGTGTTGAATCCTTAGAGTAACAATATATAGAGACCTCACTTTGCGAGATGTTGAAGCGAGTTTTTGATCAAGGGTGACCTCAGGGGTGTGGCCTTACCATGGCTAACAAGGTTGCTACAAATTAAATAAATGAGGTATTTTGTTGCGAGTAAGTAGGTAGTCGTAAATCTTGAAAACGATTTATGTAATATTATTTGTTTATTTAAGGAACATAAGCAATAAAGTATATTATTACTCTAAGGTTGAATCTTGCATATCAGGTATAAGTTTGCGTATTTTTCATAACACCGATTAGAGGTGCAATACGGAGTTATGCTCTAATCCTCAGTGATGTAGCGGTGAATGCGCCAATTCAGGAATAATAAAGCCATAAGAATGAAAACATCATCAATGTTTCTTATAATTATATACTTTTTATTTATTCAATTCAGAAAAATGTTTTACAGTAACAACACTGACTGTCCAACTGGGATGTTTCCGTTTTAGGACAGTCAAATTGACAAGCTTTGTTCATATTGCATAATATACGAGAGAAAGGAAAATAAACATAGTATAATAGAAAAAAAGTATAGATAAATTATATATTACACAGTGAATTTGATTGAAGTGTGAACTTAGATGGGTAATGGTTTTAGAATGTTTTTTTTTTTTTAATTTTATATATAATACCGCACAAGAGTCCCAATTGCTCCCAACCGTCTGGAGCCAGTGAGGTTATGACATCCATAATTGGGGAATGCTGTGAAGGTATTGTGGAGGGGAAGGAGAAGGGGAAGGAGAAGGGGGAGAGAAAGGTGGGAAATACCTGGCTATTCAGATCTGGCCACCAAACAAAGCTAAAAGTCATTTCAAGCAACTTTTCAATTCTGAATGGTGAGTCTGAGAGTATCTTCCACTCTGGAACGTGCGCAAATATACAAAATATTATTTTTTAATGAATTGATTGTGAAACAGCACAAATTAATTAAATGAAATTTACTTGCGCCCGCTGGGATTTGAACCCGCGACCTTCGGATTCGAAGTCGAGAGCCTTACCCCTCGACCACGGAGGCCGTCGATGTATTTAATAATTAGTAACAAAGACTGACACATTCATCGAAGGTGGTGTTTGTTATTAAACAAACTTGACAAATAATAAGTGAGTTTCTCATATTTAAAAAAAAACTAAATTTAATAAATGAAAATTTCCCTTTTTGCTTATGTACAGTACACAGTATGTGTACATAAACGCATGTATACATACACAACACATATGTACATGCACATGTGTATACTGCGCATGTGTGGTAGGTTAAAAGTAAACTGTTTAGTGGACTTGAGTAAGGAAAATGTTACACATGTCAATAGTTTAGGTTGCACAAATGTTCATCTATTTACGTGTGTAATATTTAATGTGTTGGTTGTAAACGTCTGTAAGAACCTGAAAAAATTTGGTTTTGCGTATTTGTACGCCAAATTCGTGATTTTTTTCAAATTTCACGGTTGTATTTTATGCCATTTTAAAATAAGAAAGTAATATCCTACGACATGAACATTTCTTATCTATAATAATAATAATAGGATGATTTCCATAGCGCCGTTTTTGTGAAAAATCACCTCAAGGGCGCTGTACAAATATTTAATAACTAATTATTTACAGACAGATACAGAAAAACATACTTACCTGGCAGGTGGCTTCAGGTGAACACAGTTTTATTAGAAAATTTAAGTATAGAGATGATAGTTTTATAGTTGTTATTTGTTGCTCCTTTTCTATTGATATTTATTAGAAGATTGGTGGCACAAGAAGTTTTAATATATATTAACATTTTTTATTTATTTTTACACATTAGTTATTTACAGTGTTGCGGGCTGTGGACGCATTTCCGCACCGATGCGTGAATTTTTAAACCTTTTATATTTAATGTCTTTAGGTAAGCACTATCCGGCTAGTCTAGCTAAGCAATTTACGGGTGAATTTCTTCAATTTATTGGATACGATTGTCTGAAAAGACGTGTTTTAAGTTTAGTTCTGAATTCTGTCGAGCTCGAATATCCATAAAATGGAACGCATATCGAAAACGCTCTGAACTGTTCATTTTTTATTTAATAAAAAATAGCAAAAAACATTTGATCTAAAATAACGCGAATTTCGCCGAATCATTCCGCCAATTTTTCCGAAATCTAACGGAATTAGGGTCTCCAGTACAGACCTGTTTGAGTAGTAGTTTGTTTGTTACAAATTCCTAACCAGAGGGCTGAGTCCGTATCTTTTGCGTCAGCTAACGCAAATTAAATCGGCCCAGGTACTACCAATAAGTTGCTTGTTTGCTTATTAATATTCATTATAGCTCCTTTACATTATGATCTGGTTACATTAAAGTCAATTCACGTTATTTGATTGTTTATTGCACTTTTATGTGATGATACCACATAGCAGTCCAAACTGCCCGGAGCCAGTGATACGATGGCATTTCTAATATTGTGGAAGATTTTAGTTAGTGAGGAATGAGAAGTACTTGACAGATCTTGTCACTATACGAGTACACAATTAAAGCCATTTAATTTTTCCAAGATTCCACCCCGAAGTGATTTTTTAAACTGATAATTGATTATACTTTTAAAAAAATCGAGTGGGTTTTAGTATAAAAAAATACCTCAAAGTTGACAAACGTCTCTCGCTTAAAATGCTTGTTTGCCTACTCACCTGGAAAAAAAGATGAGAAAACATAATTACTACGACCTACCTGGATCCAGCAACCAATTAAGCGCCGTAGTTTTATAGTACCTGTGATATTTGGGTAAAATAGACGAAGCGATATTTCAAGTGATAACTCGGCTAAGTAAATCCTTAATTAATTTGCTCGTCGCGAAGATAGTGGCGATCGGATCACTTTTAATAGAACGGCTAAATCAACTCCTTCTCTGTTTATAACAAATCTTGTTTGCACTTATCTCCTGCTAATAGCAACTTCATATCATATACTAACTTGTTTCCTGATACAGTATACGAGTACATATTTTTGCTACCTTATTGCCCGTCATACGACGTGTTTAAACATTAATACTTTGACATTGATGTTGCGAAAATGAATACCATTTTTTTTTTCTGTCACTGTTATTATTTATATTACACAATTTTCTTTTTAAGTACGCTCTCCGCGGTTAAATGGTTACGATCTCTGTCTATAAATCCGAAGATCGCGAGTTCAAATCGCGGCGATAGCAAGTATATTTTAATTGATTAAATGATGTTATTTCACAAATAAAATTAAAATAATATGTACTATATTCGAGGCACGTTCCAGAGTGGTAGATACTGTCAGTATCGCCCCGGTGAAAGAACACCATTCAGAATCAAAACGTTGCTTGTAATGGCTTTAGCCGTTTTTGGTGACTAGATCTGAATAGCCAGCTACTTCCCCACTTTCCTCTTCACCGTCTTCTTCCCCTCCTCAATACCTCCAACTTCACAACATACCCCAATTGATGATTCCATAGTCTCACTGACTCCAGGCGGTTGGGAGCAGATGGGACCTTTGTGTGGAACTTAGATAAAAAATAAGTTTTTATTAGAGATGTACCATTGGACGGTTTCTTTCTCAGCATAGGTAGTAGGTAGATATTAGGTCATTCTGGCATCTACAAAAATAATTTACGGCAATTCATATAGGTAAAATAGCTATAAACGTAAACATTAGAGTAAAAGAACACATTAGATGTTTTCAGAATTTTCCTAATACTTAATAAATGCTCACTATACTTTTAACAGAAACACAGGAGTGCAAGTAAGTAATACATAAAAATAGAATATTTTTTCATCTTGCTCACTTAGAAGCATTATACATATCGAAATCAAATTAAAAAAGAATTGGCGCAATTTAAATAAACAATTAGATTTAACCTAAAGTCCGGTTTTAAAGTTGTTCACTTTCTTTCCATGTAACCCCTACCCACCCACCCGTCTACCTACCACTTTACCGACCCCTCTCTGATACTCTGATGTCTCTTTTTTCCTTTTACTTTCTTTCTCCTAACATATCTCTCCATTGTGAGATAGTTTATATGATTACGGTCCTGAGGAAGGTTACTATTAACCGAAACCGGTTGACATATGAATAGATCCAATAATGTGGTTTTAAGCAAAGAACTTTTTTTATTTAAATATACTGTGTAATGTGTTGTGGCTGTTTAATGTACAACAGAACATATGTACCTGGTATTAAAGGAGAAAAACATATCGAAAGTATTGTATGTAGTGAACCCACATAGCCTCCCAATTTAAAGATGAATCCATTGACCATTTCGTTACATGGGTCGTCAGGCAACAGTACAAAGGCTGCCACCTCTAGATATAATATTCTCAAGGTATCATGATAAAGAGACGACGACGACCAATAAGGTACAAAACCTAATAAAATTGACGTTTTAAACATAAACGCTAATGTCAAAACGATTTTGACACTTCCAAATGGGGTACACATTATTTTTATTACATAATGAATTAACAACAAACGAATTTTAGGTTTATTAAATTTCGTGTTTGGCATAATTTTTAAATAAAAGTCAAATAAATCAGTCTCGAAAATTCAACCACAAAAGACTGTTGAACATTATAATAAATATTTTTTGTTTCCCCTTCTTTCATGGGGCGTTATGCCTCCACGTTTACAAACGAATAAAAGTATAATTTACGCTCATAAACATACAGTTATGGCGGGAAAGTGTCACTGGTCCCTTTTCGAGATTCCCAAAATCCTATTAAACAAACCAATAAACGTTTTTTGTCAATAAAAAGCGCCGACCGAAGCGTCCGCGCTCTAGCTCTGTGCGGTCATAAAATTAAGTAAAATGTTAATATGACCATAAAATGTTCCAAAATCAAAATCACAGCTTCGTACCGAGTACGTACCTTGTCTCTACCATTGTTTTAGAATATTACAGATGGCCCCTTACTTGTAACTTGTGAGTAACCCATGAAAAACATATACCTTCATCTATTATAATAATATTTCAAAGTATTTCAGATGAGCCATATAACCTTATTCATGCTCAAATACAAAAAGTACAACCTATGCACTTTTCCAAAAATATAACATTTTTTAAATGCGGTAAACAAAACAGTTTGAAAAGACAAACATTGTCAGATTATGAATAGTCTGCCATAATAATAATAATATTTGGATTATTTGAATAGCGCCGTTTTTGTGAAAAGCCCACTCAAGGGCGTTGTACAAATATTCTTTTTTTCTTCTTTTTAATGCTCTTTCTTATTATTAACTACAGACAATCTATTATTGCAACATATGGCTAACAAATTGCATTCACCAGTTCATCGAAATGTAATACCAAACTATAATACATGTACAATGCATTTGACCAATGAACGCGGTGCCGGGTTAAAATACATGCCATAACCATGTAGAATCTTCCCTTTTGGCCATAATTAAAAAATTACTGTAACTATCCATATTCCTTTCTAGAAAATCAACTTAACCTTCTCTCAACCTCTTGTGCGAATGTGTCGACTATACAACATCAACTGAAGTGGGAAGATTTCGGACATATTTAGCGATAGCTTCCAGAAATTTACTAAATTTCTTGAATCTCTGGTTTCCTGGTCACGTTAACTTTATTTTCTCTTGTTTTTTGTTTTTAGTTACTTATTGTTTAATTTTATATAATATTGTTCTGAATCGTTATTGGAAGATTTCTATTCGTTCTTCCTTATTTCTCTTTTTTTTCAGTTTTTTTTTTTTAAATGTTTTGTTGTGAACATAATAAATATTTGAATTTCTCCTTAGAAGAAAATTTTGCTTGTTTAGTGGTGGAGGACTTAGTTAAGTATAGGATTTAATCCGCGACGGTTGGACGAAAACCAACGTTAAAGGCAATAATTTGTTTTAATTTTAACCCTACCACTAGCCTGATCTATGTGGTCATTTTGGCGTTAAGTTTCCCAATCTCGTATGTTCTATTTAGCCGGAACGCAAAAAATAATAAGGTTTTCGCTCTTCATCGAAATGTTATATCACGAGAAGCAATTAATTAAAAGCGCCGTGTAATTGGTGTGTTCCCTTTCAGGAGGTAACGTCACTTTAGCGTGCGTTATGGCGCGGGCTCGATGGCTCTGGACCTTTTAAGTCAAGCCGATGACAACAAAACACAGCGAGTCACAACGCAAGCATTTAGTCGGAACAACAAACAGGTGGGGGTGGTTCAGAAAATACCTACGTAATAATATTTTACTATTTTTTTTTGACACAATGTTAAACATCGACAAGATTGTATTCCACTGTGATTTTATTGATTTACGAACTGCATGAAAAGGTTAAATAATAAGAAAAAAATCACATGTTTATAAGCTTTCCTTACGTAAGAAAAATTTTCAGTTAGAGAAAAATTGAATATTGACACCCTTCATGGTGCAGTCCAATAAAAAAATTTAAAAAATCCCTAAAAATAAATATGTTCAGTTATGTAATAAATAAATATCAAATAAATGACTATTCATTTATTATTATCGTTTTTCCCAAATAATAATAAACGTATTTTTGTACCCTCTAGGCCCGTTAATGTGTACATCAAAAAAATGTGTTTGTTAATAGGATACATTAAAAAAACTTTTTTGGTCAGCGCTTTTTTTGGAGTCGTTTGAGTTATTATTTTCAAATATTATTTGATACAATACTTAACATTCATTTTAGTCAGTATTATATAAAATTTATTGGTGACCATTTAAAAAATAAGTTTAATTTATAAAATCAATCGATTGAACAGCCTTCAGAGATGTCTCTTGTTTATCGTGTCCCTCCATTAGCGGGCGACGTGGTTTAATGGAAACCTTATCGTCCGGCGGGAGGGCGCGCATGCGCTATCTATCCCACTCCGCTGTTGTCTCTGGCACACCGCCTGCCATTGTCTATGGTCCCCCCAACCCTCCCCCCTTCCACCGCAAATAACCAACTCGCGGAACTATGACATTCCACATTTGAAATTACTATTGCACACTGCTCGTTTCCAAGTTATCAACAAATGGAAGTGTTTGGATCAAATGTTGACTAACTAGATTACCATCTCACCGTTTCGCCGCAGAGATAGGCATGAAACTCACGAGCGTGCCATATCCTCCCGAGCACCACCGCTTTCTTCGATTTACCCTCATTTCATATTATTATTTTTGATTCTTCCTTTCTTGTTTTGCTCCTCTACATTTTCGAACCATCTTTTAGCCAACCATTTTTAATCCACTTTTCGATAATTTGTAAATTGAACATTAACGGTATTTCACATAAATGCCTCAGGAATTGCATGAATGTGTAATCATTACTGTATACATTTGCTTCTCTATTGTTCTGTTCAGTTATGCCAGCGTACAATACCCACTAGATATCATTATTAAGGTTTAACAGATAGCGCCAATTCAAATATTTTAGCGAAAAAGAACACTTTAGTATGTGATCATTTCAAATATTGAAATGAATTGTTTATTGGCGTTGTCGTTTAAAGCTCAAGTTCTTTAAGAAATTTATAAAAATACCATATATTATGTTACTTTGGAATAAGAGATATTGTATCGATGGATAATGCGCCAAGTTCAAGGGCTTGTTATGTCTTTTTACCTTTTTTCGCTATTTGCAAGTGTTTGTTCGTTTCAGTACTGGTGCCCTGAAGGAGTTACACATAGCTAGCTAATCTGTATACAGCTGCGAATTTCTCAAATTCTGTTGTCTGAATTACTAACTAGATTCTATATTTTTTACAAAATGACAATGGCGTTATATTTGTACGTTTTCAAACAGAACCGTTGCAGTTGGAAATGCTCTGCTCCATTTTGAGTGTTTTTTGCCAATTTGTAAAGGAAATCGCTAGTTCCGGTTGGAACCGAATCTTCCGAACAAAAAACATCAACGCACGGATAAAATACAAACCTGAACTTGGATGGAAAAACTTAATGATCGTAAACATTGTTGACGAATCTAACATTTCATTGATTGACTTTGTGTTAAATAAAATGTTTTAAAATAATAACAGCTTGGCGGAATATGCTCATATTATTCCGAATACTTGTAGATAATTTTTGTGCTTTAGTTACCTGACTTGAAAAATTACACACCTTTTTTATTTTTTTAATGGAAACACGTTTAATATGATAAATGCACTGATTAATTATTGTTTAACAACGAATTTAAAATGTACAAAAGTACATTCAATGAGGCGAATTCATATATTTTAAACATATATTATATGTAATCAGCAAAATTAGGTTACCTACCAGAAGTTATTTAAATATGTTTATAATTTCTTCAAAAGATTGGTATTCCCTTTGTGGCGCCATTATTAATAAATCAATTAAAAAAAATATACTTTACATTCACCACTTTTTTTGTCTATACTTGAATTTATAATTTTTTAGTATTCTATATTTTTCTGATGAAGAAACCTTCGCTTTCGAAACATGTTGATATCTGTATTTATTAATAAAGTGGTGAATTCAAAGTAATTTTATAACTAATTTATTTGTAAATACGTTTATTTTTGGTAAGTATAATTTTAAGTAAGTACTAAGCGTGGCAGAATAATATTCGTTTTCACACTACTCAGTCAGATGATGGCGCGTGCTTTAACAGCAAGTGAACACTTAATTCATTCTTACAAAATGACACCTCTAATACAATAAAACAACACCACAAATACCTACGCCATAACAAAGGCCTGTGGGTAGGAAATGAGGAGAGGCTTCACAGGAAGGTAATAGGCACTAGGTACCTCCCGATAACGTAGGCAGACTGTTGCTTGTTTTCATTATGTACAAGATTTTAAGGCTTTGACGCTAATAATTTAGTGGCTCGTGCGGCGGAGTGGCGTTTATCTCTGGAGAGAACAAGCACTCAATAACACAGGAGAACCAGAGCCGGAGGGCGGTGGCGGAGGCTGATTGTATATCGTCTTATAAAAAAACTATTACGAATAGTTGACGTCTCGTATTCGCATTAATCATTGAAAACTGTATGGTATAGTTTTTAAGTTCTGTGATTTTGATTTTGGTAAGTAATTTTATGGCTTTCAAATCTTCTTACGATTTGAATGGGTCTGGAGTTAAACTCCTTCCATTAACAAACCGTATTTGTTGTGAGTAGTTTTCCCCTCTACCATTTTGTCAGCTCATCAAAAGAATCTATCTTTATAAAGATCTCTTGGAATAACAAGGTTCCATCTGACACAGAAATACCATCCTATAATGGGGTCTAGAAAGATCTACTTTAGAGTTCATTATCGTATAACATTGCCTTGTTAGATGGGACCTTATTATTCCAAGGGGTCGATATATAAACACGAGATACTTTCAGTATGGCCCCGGTGAAAGCTTTAGCTGTGATTGGTGACTAAATCTGAATAGCCAGGTACTTTTTTAACCTTCCTCTCTTCCATCTTAACATACTAGAATCAGGGATGTTATAGTCTCACTGGCTCCAAACGGTTGGGACTCAAAGTGTACCTCATGGATATTATTTTTCTGGAGCCTTTCATCCGTGAATTTCTGTCTGAAGAGCATCTTGTTTAAGATCTCCGTATGTTTATCTCCCCTTTTTGCACTGTCATCAGCCGATGAAGTTTTGAATTTTAATATTTAAAAAAAAGATAATTAACATTCACAGTACATTAACAACACATATTTACATTTGTAATAAAGACATATTAGTGGTACATTATAATAAGTGACAGAGGAACTTATTATAAAGAAACACATCACTGGTACATTATATAGTTATACTTATTACGGAGACACATCACACCATTAATCCTTAAGGTATTCTTTCAAATAATGGAGTTTAAGCATCTTACTTCGAGACCTTTCGCATTTGTAATATCGTTGGGTAATTTACTATATTGTGTATAAGCTATATATTCTAAAGATTTTAGTTCATATTTTGTTGAGTGTATTTTTGGTATATGTAATTTGTTGTGGTTTCTTGTGTTGCGTTGGTGTACGTCGTGATATTTTATCAACATTCATTATCATTTCTTTGGCATATCTCCCATTGCATTATCGTAAGATGCCTCTTGACTATTTTTAGCTGCAGTCTTTCTAATTTAATAAATTAATAATAATTACTTTGTTTACACCACCGTTTTTAATACATAAATATAAACATGTTTCGAAGACGAAGCTTTAAAAAAAGTAATTCTTATTAATTTATTATTAATGACGCCGCAAAGTATTTCTGATTTGTTGCGATTCTTTAAAAAGAGAGCATTTCTACCAATAAAACACTTTTTATTCCTATTAATGAACTTAGGCTCGTTTATTTTCCATATGGTATATACCAGGGGTGTTAGTTGAAGTTTGCCGGTTTTACTCATAGATGTCGCTACAGATATGTATACATTTCTATGATTTGGCATCTATATCATATTTTTCTATGGACATTAACCTTCAAAAATACACAAGTTAGATTCTGCCAAAATAATAGTGTCATAGTTGGTTATCTCAGTGAATATGTCGAGTTTCGTTCCAAGTAAATCGCATTTGCGGCATTCGTTGCTTTTCTTATTTCATCAAAAGAAAAATATACCTAGGTCCCCTGATACTTAAAATTTTATAAAGAAACAAAGTTGTGATCGGTAAAACTTATACCGTATAATAAATCTTATAGAGCAGTTTTCCGCATTAGTTCCACCCTGTTTCCCAAAAAAGAAACAAATCACTCGGTGTTGACACAAGGCAAGAGGCCGGACAGCTGAGAGGCACTAAAATTGTTTTATGACCTTTTTATTGTACCATATTCAAATTTGCATTAACAATCCCAAACTCCATTTTGGATGATTTAATGGCGGCCGCTTTCTGGTATTATATTGTATTATCATTATTATTATTACTCTTTGTGGACAGGAGAGAGACGAGTGGCCCGTCGGGCTTTGCCACGCGATGAATAAATAAAATATAATTGATTTTATGACTGAATAATGGGGACAAGATTCTATTTCACAATTTCAAAATTACGGAAAAAAATTGTTAGAATTAAAAATTCTGTTTGCCTAATACCGTTATTTTTTTCATGTTATTTATTTAATTATTGAACGTCTGCGGGGATTTTTACATAATACTTGACATACAATGGTAGGGGAAAAATAAGAGTAGGTACATTAGTTAGTTAAACGCATAAAATATACTCGTAAAATCGAACACACATCAAACCAGAAGGCGTAGCAGAATTGACAATCTCAGGGAGTGCTACCACAATGTATCAAAAAAACACACGCGTATCTTGGACCGAAAATATACAAAAAAATCTTCCCAAGGTTAAAAACTGCCAACTGTCATCCTTCTGCAAAAATGGCTACCAATGGTTTATTGACCCGTTAGGAAACGAGCCCGAGAACATTTAATTACTTACGTTTCGTTTCGTTTCGTTTCGTGAAGAGAGTTACAACTCAAAATTTTGATTTCCATCATATATTAATTCCTTAGAACAGGCAATATGTTTAGATATGAATTTATATCCATCAGGCGAATATAATAATGGAAGATTCATTTTACATTTAACTCATTTTATTATAAAATAGCTGATGTGTACCCGGCCTTGAACGGGATTTTTTAAATTTAAAAAAATTAAGTTATGAAGTTGTGAATTCTTGCTTGTCTTTTGGGTGCCATAATTGATCTGACGGCGAAAGTAACTATCTTTAAACAAAGAAACATTTATTTTAAAATTTTGTTTTATTCTAAATATTTATTTTGTCAAAATATATCTAAATACTAAAGTTTTTAAGTATGTACCTACTTGTGTTTTTCATTTTGTATTATTCTACAGAATTTTTTTTGAATATGTAATCTGTGGCTAACCAGAGTGGCATATCTATGGGCTAACCTTAATACAACATGGCGGGTTAAATCTTTTTCATACTAATTTTAAAATGTTATAGCAACAGTTTTAGATATTGGATTTATTTCAAACTACTCTCTAAACCTTTCCGGCACTAATATTCGATTGAAGTCGATTGCGTAATTTTCGAGAAAATCCAGGATACACAGACAAACGTAATTTTTTATAAACAGAGATTACTATATTTTGCAAATACGTACTTCTAGTACAAAATGTATAAAAAAATAAAAATCTTATTAGAAAAATAATAAAAATTAAAGAAATACACATCGGATGCACTTAGAACAAATTATGATTGCTTTGATGCAGACCTGCAAGGTCTGGAATATGTCAAAAAGGACAGACCTTTTTGCATCATTCGCACTTTGGTGAAGACGTCTTGTTTCTACAGCTTTCGAAATTATGAAATGAGTAGATGAAGAAAATCTCAACGAAGGATGTAATCGAGACGTATTGATTGATAAGGTCAACGTTATGTTAGTGTTCCATTACCCGGACTCAATGGGAATAGGGACCAGCAAAGGAGGGAATATATGAATACGCAACATACGATTTTAATAATGTGACAACACTGAGAACAAATTTAAGAACCCTTTTATAGATGTCTTTGTTAACCAGTTTAAAAATGTTGCTACGTACTTATCTACTGTATCATAGATATTGCTTCAGAGTAATACATAAACACCACCTTATCTCGAAAATTTTGTTTAAATTATAATGATTTTAATTTCCTTTAAACGAAAAAATCATCCCTCTATTACCAAAATCGATTTACAACAAGTCACGTGCTTATGGCATCGTCCAATCAAGCGGCCGGAAATTGACGTTTAATGTTGCCAGTTCCCAAACCAATTGGTTCCATATGTTCGTAAAAATATCACATAAAAAATACGTTGAGGTAGGTAGGTACCTAATTACGACAATAGTTTTTTTTAAAGGGCAGAGTGGGATAAGGGGAACAATGCAAAATGTTATAAATTAGAATATAGCGGACACGCCCCTGAATTTAAATTATTGATCTCACCCCATTTTACATTGTTCCGCGAGGGTTAATCGTTTAGGATGTGTGGGACCTCCCCTAATTGGAAAGAGGGTTGTCTTTTAAGATAATAAAAAAAATATTAACATTTTTAATACTCACAAAACTCTTTGATTACTCGGTTAAAATAAAACAAATGTTTATAAAAATACATTATTCAAAACAATTTGCCATACATTTTTATATTATTCAATACAATTTGCTATAAATTTCGACATCTGAAATGTTAATCCTATTCGTGTCGACGTTCTCGCAGATTTTCATGTCTGTCGGTAAAGACCAAAAAGGACATAAAATGGCAGCATCATCCGCCATATTTATGAGAACTACTTTACATTGATCGGACGACCTTCGTCCTCGTATACATGAGTCAATACGTGTGGTGAACGTATGTCCAAGAGTATGAAAGAGAAAATCGGAGAAGAACGAGACAACCATTCATTCTTCTATATACTTCATAATTTATAGTCATCAAAATATGTTCTGTCAATATTAGAAAACTTAAATAAATCGTATTGCAAAAATTTTACGTCTTTAATTGTAATGTCGTCCACTTTTACAACATAGCTTCTACAATTTAATGCATACTTTATACTAAAGCTAACGTAGAAACTGTGAGTTCTCCTCTCAAAACGAATCAAACGTAGGTGCATACACCAATATATTAATGCAATTACTTTTTTTAAAGAGAATTGTGAAGTAAAACAAACAAAAAAATGATTTTAAGATTGATTTCCGTTCCAGGAAACCAAACACTAGACATCACATCACATCGGTCACAAATTAAATGGCACCATCCGTCATTACTCCTAGTAAACTGAGTAAACCCGAGCTGCGGTAGGCCCCCATTTATTAATAAATATAGTCCGTCCAAGAACACGGGATTGTTTTACTGTCACCGCGGATCCTTTGTCTGCCTTTTGCTTCTCGATAACCTTTAATGACGATTGTACCTGCAATGCCACCTGTAGCAAAAGTTCCATGACAAAACAGAACAGTTACAAAACACAACTTTGGCAAAACAGAATAGGGACAAAACAGATTCATGGCAAAACAGAACAGTGGTAGAACAGAACCGTAATAGCAAACTAACTAACTAACTAACTCAACCCAACCTATCTTATTATTTTATCATGTTGCGACTACGAATCCGAAGGTCGTGGGTTCGAATCCCGGCGTGCGCAAGTAAATTTTATTTAATTAAAATGTGCTGTTTCACAATTAATTCATTAAAAATAATATGTAGTATATTTGCGCACGTTCCATAGTGGAAGATACTCTCAGTATCGCCCTGGTGAAAGACCACCATTCAGAATAGAAACGTTGCTTGAAATGGCTTTTAGCCTTGTTTGGTGACCAGATTTGAATAGCCAGGTATTTCCCCACCTTCATCTTCCCCTTATCCTTCCCCTTCCCAATACCTTCAACCTCACAACATTTCCCAATTGGGGATGCCATAGTCTCACTGCCTCCAGACGGTTGGGAGCAGTTGAGACTCTTGTGCGGTATTCATGTAAAAAAAAAAAGTTTTGTTTTGTCCGGTTACCGTAGCACAAGAGTTCCTAACTAATAAAATACACAAAATGTCGTCGATCCCAATAAATACGATTGGTAATTATGAAAATAAAAATGATTTCCATGTTTTAAATTCACAACCATGAAGGAATAAAATTAATAATATCCTGGTCGTAGGACTAAATTGGTTTTACAAGATTTACAAGTTTTACAAGATTTACCCGCGCTGATGAAAGCTTATTGGTGAAAGTTTTGAACAATTAACAATAAACAAATAGCAACATTTTTTTATAAGATTCTAGTTAGAAGTGAAAATTATGGTTTAAAGTAGCTCCCAACTTCAAAAAGTTTGGGAACCCTCGATTGACCCGACTAATGCTTATAAAATAAATTTTAATTATTCAACTCGGTCAACTCGTGCTCGTGCCTTTCAAAACATCAATCCTCCCTTCTCAAATAAATTATTGCATTATAACTAGATCAATCCACTTTTAAAAATGATTGCACATCTTTCGTCGCACAAAAAATGTCAACACATTTTCGTTACCGATAAATCGTCGGTGACAAAGTCAATTCAAAATCTGTGAAAAGTATGCAGAATTATAAACAATAAAACAATTATTCATTCGCCAGTCGTCAAATATTCGTCATGGTGAAAATATGACGATACCTTCCATAGCCGTGATGCACGAATGATTCAATTTCTGTGCAATTAAATATGATTGTCTTTCATTTGATCAAGGGTCACTCAAAACTCCCAAGACCCACTTTTATTTTTTTATTTTTATTAATTATATGTAATAAGGTAAGTATAAAAAATAGATATGTATTACAGATTTTTTTTCACAGTCCTCCTCACTAGGAGATCCTGTGCTGAAGCAAACTAGGTTGTGAATAAACGGGTTTTAACGACTTATTTTGTACTATATTTCAATTTCAAGGTTTGGGTAGGGTATTTCCAGTAATTTCTATGATGTTGTTTTGAGAATAATAGTCCGTTCTTCTTCTGTTAATTCCTTAAGCCAAGTTTTGATGGACTTAATGCAATTATTGATTGAATTACTTTGTTTGATACTAAGTGAGAGTTTGTTGTATAATTTTACCGATAAAAATTCAGACCTTTTTTATCCAAAAGTAGTATTACACTTAGGTACATTTAGCTTGTCTAGTTGGTTTGCTCTGGTATTATGATAATGAGGAGTCATAGCTAGTTTGTCCTTTATAAGATTAGTTGTATTGTTGTGAATTAAGTTAATCCAAGACCCGAGAGAGATAATGCAAATTTTAATTATGTACACTAATGTATCATGGCCGAAGTATTTCATTAAAAAAGCGACAAAAACAAAATCAAAAAAATTAGAATATTTGTCTTTTTTGTCATATTTTAAAATTTTAATGTTGTATACCTACAGAACAATTGTTGTTATTTTTCCACCCTTTTGCCGGTGGCAGTTCGTGCCCTACCCCAATGAATGTTTAATCGGATATTAAAAAGGGAGAAAAAAATATCCCATAAATCCTATATTGGTCTTTTCCATTATTATTCTTATTTTTCCCTGGATTTGAGGAATTTCGTCATATTACTGCATCAGAGATTAACGACCTAGAAACAATACACAATTTGGTAATTCATTAAAGCTTCTGTGGCTAATTACTTTAATGTCGTGGGTTATTAAAAAAATGTTGAAAATCGCAATTTTTCCAAGAAATTGAATGTTTTTTTATAATAAAAAGGTAACATTTTCAGCAATTAATATATTATACAAATCATCTAATTATTATAATTATTTATTAGCAGTTTTAATGCGGTCGACTGAATTTTGAATAACGTGATGTTTTAAAGTGTGGTAGAAATATAATGCAAGTTTGCCTTATTATGTTATCTATTTTATGGGAGTTGACTGCACAAACGCACTTTAGAGAAAACCGCTACTGTTTTTATTATATCTACCTGATTACTGACCTTCGTATCTTCTTGTATAGAGTTAGGTACTACTAAGTATCAATTAATCAAAGTACCAAATCTATTTTATAAAATAAAGTAAGACACACTGTTACGAATTCCGAAAATCGGTTAGAATAACCCGTAGAATCGTCGAATAAAGAGAGTTCGCACCAATTAACCCGTCGATCAACGCGTCACAGTTGATTGCGGGCGGTCACAGCCAGATACTCCCTGTCCGGGCACAGGCACACAGGCAGAGGCAAGCAGCCTGCAGGGCAGGTGCTGGAGCATTGCCCGTAACATGTAACTGTTGAATTGCTGATCAAATGAAGTTTACAAGGTCGGAACTAGATATTATTATAATCTAAAATAATCGCTTAATTGAACTTTATCCAGTGGAATTCTCCGTATTACTCAACGGTCGGAACCGACTCGTTTAATTGATTCGTCATAGACTTGGTTAGAGCTAAGATTCGATATTCAAATTGGTGAAATTTGCGCACGTTTTTTAAATTATGTTAATGTTGTAAATGCCTAAGATAGCCCAAGTAATGTTTGACTGATTAGACGCAGAAATGACAGAATCGGGTTTCCACCCAGACGGCGTGGGTTTGATTCCTCTGCTAATCATGATGGTTTAGGATTTTTTCAAATATTTTGAGGTTACCGTTCCTTTAAAAAAACGGTTGCCAATCGTTTAATGAGTAACTGAGAATTAAAATATATATAGGTACCTACGTATGTTACGAATAAAATCAGTCATTATGAAAAATCATTATTCGTCACTGGACTCGATTCAAAATATTTTCCGATGTTAAAACACTTTGTAATAATAATAATAATATTTGGATGATTTGCATTGCGCCGTTTTTGTGAAAAATCACTTCAAAGGCGCTGTACCAATATTACCTCTTATTATCTATCTAATTATGTACAAACAGATACAGAAAATATACTTATGTGGTAGGTCGCTTCAGATGAACACAGTTTTATTAGAAAATTTAAGCTTAGAGAAGATATGATTTTTACAGTTGCTATTTTATCGTCCTTTTCTATTGATGTTACATTTATTAGAAGATTGGTGGCACAAGAAGAGTTTGTATTCATTTGAAATATTTATTATGTTTAGGACTGTAACTTAAATAGATATTAACATTTTTTTTTAAACATTTATTTAATTACCGTATTGCGGGCTGTGGACGCATTTGCGCACCGCGGTGTGTGAATTTTTTTACTTAGTCTTTAAGTGACTTTAGGTAAGCACTAACCGGCTAGCCTAGCTAAGCAATTTACGTGAGCATTTCTTTCATTTATGGATATGATTGTCTGAAAAGATGAGTTTTAAGTTTAGTTATAAATTCTGAATTCTTAAGTCATGCGGCAGTTAATTCCAGGCTTTAGGTATCAACCTTAAATACTTTCCTAACTACCCGGTTAAGAATTCATATATAAATCATTCGTAGTATTTCTTCAGTTAGCAAACTACGAAGTGATGTTTAGGGCCATTTTTGAGTGCTGGCCGTTAACGTATTATCAAGCTCGATGCCTAAAACGTAGTTTCCACATGAAATAAATATTATTTATATTTAAAGGTATTCAAAGGCACTAAAAACAATTTTTTTGACGAAAATTAGTTCCTATCAATATATAAATAATATCATATGGTTCCTTCATGACATGTCTGATGACGTCTAAACGGGATCGAAATGACAATCTAGTCTCCTTTAATGGAAGCAATCTTTCCAACAAGCCCTCCATTGATATGCTTGGTGTAACCCTAAGCGACCAGCTCAGGTATGGGGGCTCCATCGAAGCCAGAGTAAATTTAGCCTTTCAGAAGCTGGGCGTACTGTAGAGAGCCCGCAGATACTTTTATAGTACATAACTGCTGACCCTTTACAAATCGCATTGTAGAATTTGGCAGCCACCTCTGGTCGGGAGCCTCTAAATATCTGAAAAAAAAACCTTTGACTCCGTGCAGAAACGGGCGGTCCGTTTGATAGATTCGCCTATCTAAACAAACGGACTGCAATCTTTGGAGCACAGACGTCAGGTGGAAATGCTGTCCTTCTTCAACCGGTATTTTAATGAAATATGCTCTGAGGAACTAGCGTCATTGATCCCTTCGGCACCGGTGCATAAGGAAATTATTTCCCTCGGGGCCTCCTGTATGGAGTTACTGTTAAAAAAATGTAATTTCATTAAATTTGACAATAATTGGTAAAATTGCTCTTAGACCTTTCTGTATCTTGCGGCATTCGATGATCTGTATTGAGGAAAAGACCCATCATTGTTCCCCTCGGCTGTGCACCAATAGTAACTTGAAGATACAATAATACCTATAATGGTATAATAAGGAGCAATAAAAAGGCAATAAGTACCGGACGAGCCCCGACTGTTCGGAGAGGGACAAACCGCATCCTATTACCTATTACCGCTTCCCCGAAACAAATAAGTAACGAAAGATAGACGAAGAAGAGAAGCTGGAATATTTTATTAAAATACTAATACTTACTACCTACTACCCGACTTCCTTATGAACCAGAAATATATAGCTCACGATGGAAATGATTTTTCGAGATTGTAGACAGAAATTGTAGACAGAAAAGCTGTGCATTTTTCATGAAGCCAGGGTTAAAAGTTTATTATCTGCTTTTTCACCGTCATTAAACAATTAGATTTTCCCGTCACATTGCTGAAAATCAATATACATTTTTTTTAATATCCTCGAGATGTAAATCGCATAATGTAATTTTAATTCTCCAATCATCTCAAATTACACATATTAATCCAATGGCCTTTCGAATTACTGTAATACACACAAATGTTTGGAAATAGTCCCTAATTTTATTCAAGTAAATTGGATTAGTTTAGATTAGAAGGATATTTGAATACAGTGGAAATTATGTTTGATAACAATCACAT
This sequence comes from Halesus radiatus, assembly GCA_022606495.2. NCBI lineage: Eukaryota > Metazoa > Arthropoda > Insecta > Trichoptera > Limnephilidae > Halesus > Halesus radiatus. Next base: position 81,148 of record JAHDVE020012264.1, on the reverse strand, counting down.
AACATAATAAGTATAACGCGTTTCTAAGTATGTATAAAAAAATATTTTATTTTGTCGATCGCCACTAATTGGCAATCTGATAATATAATAAATGTAATCTATTATTTTTTATTTTGTTTTTAAATAATTTATATTAAATCTAATTTAATAATATTATTTTTAAGTGAGTTTTGTTACTATTATCACAATAATAACAAAACTGAAATACTTGCAGAACTTAATAATAACATTATTAAATTTGATTTGCTTTAAATTGAAAGTTAACAAATTTTCATTATACTATTACAAAAGCATGTCATTTAAAGGTCGCTAAAAATCCAGCCGTCCGCCAATACTGCCCAAGAACGAGTCCGAAATGAATCTCATACGTGTGTTATGAATCCCGTACGTATAGAACTTTCTGTCCTAAGAAACAGTTCATATTATAGCGCTAGAGGGGGAAACATGGAAAACCTAGGAACCTTGGGAACATACAAGAAGTCCGGGTACGCAGCGACTGTGGGAATTGTTAATTGCACAAATTTCTACGTACCTAGTGGAAGAAGGCACAGATTTTTTTTCTGTGATTATTGTTGTTTTTTAAGTTGTTATTAAAATAGTTTGTGGATGTTATTTTTTTTATTGCTGTATTTCTAGAATTTACTAGCATTGGCAAGTAAATAAAAAAACCTTTATTAAGTAAATCGCGATTATATACAACATTATATTATTTAGACAAAGACGTTTTAATGAATTGCCGAATTTTATTTCTTTGCTAGATTGTGATAAAAATTAATCCATGTTTTCATGTGAATAAATTTCTTTACTTCTGAGAAAGGTATTATATCTACGGGATTTTTTGGGCTGGAAAAAAACATGCATTACTCTCATTAGAGGCAATATTTACAGGTGTCGGTGACATTCTGGGGAGATTCTTAATTTCGTGTGTGTTTTTTTTTATCCAACCAATGTTGATATATTTTTCCCTTTATTAATATTCTATTGAACTCCCACTGAGATAGGCCATGAACTGAACTGTCTACGAATTAAATACAATAACAATAAATAATCTTTATCGGTTTTTAGTTGGGTTACCTTGTGTTTGTAGACCCGCGTTATGTGACCAAGATTTTGGGACTGTCTTCTTCATTTACTCTCCAGTTCAATATGTTTATAAACACCATTCATTATTTTTATGGTAGCTAAAACAATAAAGTTTTGTTTCTATTGTAAATGATAAATCTTTTGGGTATTCAACGGAGAATTCTACCCTTATTTCTCGAGGGTTCTTTGAGGACTAACCCTTTGATTACACATCGAATGTTTCTGTCTCCAATGTAAATGATTTTCTCTTTTTTTAACAATAACTCCACACAGGAGGCTCTGGGGAAATAATTTCCTTCAAGGCCTATATCATCTTTGGGGATGCTGTGAGGAGGGTCTTTTAGAGGATAGGAAGGAGTGAACCTGAGTCTTGAAGAGATCCATGTTGTAGGAGGGAGGAAACACAGAGGCTGGCAGATTATTTCACTCCCAAGCTGTTGAACACAGAACGAGTCGTAGAAGCGACCCGTTCTCATGTGAAAAATATCAACCTGTATGTGCAAATGTTGGGAGCGCGTTTGGCGTGTTTCCCGACTATGACTAGTTCCTCAGACCATCTTCCATTAAAATACTTGTAGACCAAGGACAGCATTCCCACCTGACGTCTGCGCTCCAAAGATGCTATCCGTTTGTTAAGATAGGCGAATCTATTAAATTTTAACTTTACATTGGAAGCCCTGAGAAAAATCATTTCCCTTAGGAGCTATGTCTTCTTTGAGGATGATGTGTGGAGGATCTTTTTTATGGGGGGGGGAATGAACATTGGTCCTGAAGAGACCCATATTGTCGGAGGGAGGAAACGCGGGAAAATCGTTCCACACCGGCGCTGCACTCAAGAAGGAGTTATAGAAACGTAACAAATGTTAACCTTATACAAACGTTGGGGGGTACGGAAGGGATCAGTGACGTTGGTTGCTCAGAACATATTGCATTTAAATAGCAGTAAAACAAGGAAAGCATTCCCACCGGACGTCTGTACTCTAATAATTGCAATCCGTTTGTTAAAATTAGAAGTTTGTTAGAATCAAATGGAGCGCCCGTTTCTACACAGAGTCAGGGTTTTTTTTTAATATTATGCATGCTTCAAGGAAACCAAAACAATGGAATATATCAAATTGAATAGAATGTCAATATTTTAATACAAAATCCAAGCTTTTTTTCAAAAGAAAGACGAGGTAGTTAAATGTCACGGATTAAGCATTTACCGGTCCATTGCATTAGTTTTTTTCAAAATTCAAAATGCTCTTTTTGTTCACGCCGGTAATTAGATTGACTACAGAATTATTTCTGCTCGCTGATTCCGTTTTCAATGCAGCGAGGTATGGATGTATTGCACATCTTAATTACAATAATGGAGCTGGTAATCGGAGCCTGCAATAAGCAAGAGGCATTATCACTACATCAAGCCACCACTGAAATGAGTAATAAGACATTTAGCCGAACCAATCACCCGGCGAGAGCCATCTTTGTCAATGCAGCAGCCATGTTGAATCAATTACAATATTATTGTTGTGCTGGCAGGTAAGAACTAACCTGGTAAGATGTTATTTTTTTGTATTCGTAATGTACAATTTATCCGACCAATTAAAGCCTCGCTTATTATATTTCTGATTGAATGTTGAGATCACCAGCTTAAATTTATTACAGACTCTTGAGTAATCGAACGAATGATTCATTCATTTTGAGATGGAATATTTCCTTGGTTATTAAAAGTTTAATATATGTATATATGGTATATAATAGACAATAATAAGTAAAGTGTAAGGGGATGCGGACAACATACCTAGCTGTCAGTGGCGTGCAGTCCATAAATGCTGAAAAGCTGTGCCTACGCTAAGAAAAATGAACCAATTAAATAAATTAAACGATAACAGAAAAATATGACATATTTCCGATGACAATGTAAGGAACTTGTATGCCCATTTATTTAGTTGGTCACAGCGATCAGCGGGATATGATGATAAAAGTGCTGTTTTTAAATATTCAGTGAAAAACTACACAAATCTTACCTTTGAATATAGAGCAATTCCCGCCACTGCTAGCTATTCTACAGTTACAGTTTTGCATTGCCTTGCAAAGCATTTATTTTGTTTCGTATCTATTTACATGTTGTAACCCCTGTAAGTACGAGTAGTCCACTTCTCTCATCATCATAGGTGTACGGGATGAAATTTTTCAGATGACTTTCAGCGGCATAATTTATTTGTAAATCTAAGGGGGGTTTTCTCACGGTGATTTTGTGGTGAAAATCAGCATCTTGAAGCTACAGCCAAACCTTGGTTAAAGAGCAATGTACGCCATTGAAATTAATATGCACCTATGGTGAGTTTTAAGTGCCTTGAAAAACTTTATTTCCACTTTTGAAGAATCCACGCATTACATGACTTGTTACAGCGTGTACATACATAATTCAATAAAATAACGCGTAACATCATTGTGTTATTGATTGCTCATAAATTTTTAATGTCGCCAGTTTTCTTCTAATTAATTATTTCGGCAAATCAACTGATTTTAAATTTAGCAACGTACCCGGTTGTGGCGTCTAGACAATGTTCCAAACTCGATAAATATTCCATCATTATAAATTATAAAGATTTGTCAAAATTATCATTCCCGTCAAAACATGTCAGAAATGATGCATGGCTAAGATTGTGATGTTTAATTATATTATTATGAGTTAACAAAATACCAACAAGACTTCATAAGACCTATGAATAGATCCTGAACTTATCCAATTGGATTTGTTACAATATTTAAGAACATATGCTATTTTAACAGGTGTTTTATTAGTAATTATTGACATTACTAATAAAATTATTTATTTATCTATCATTTTGTGTTAATCCTTTTGTTGATTCTGAATTAATAAATGCGAGTATTTTAGAAATTTGTGACTTTTGTCACATAATAATAAAAGGATATAACGCCGTTGTCACCTCAAAATCACCCCAAGGTCGCAGTACCCATTCATGCACATTACTGTATTTGTAAGCTCAACCGATTTCGGCACAACCATGCCTCATCAGGGCAAATATGAAGTTTATGTATTTTTTATTCCGGTATGTGGGGGGGTTCGTGCAGTCCTACACATTCCATACAAAATTTAAAAAAAATAAAATAATAATAAAACAGTAGGTGAATGACAATACATGACAAATGACTAAAAAGTAAGTACTAGAAATTAAAGCCTTTAAGGTGCTGCGGCATTTAAATTGTGAGGGGCCAATATCTTTCTCCAGTATGCACCAATGCTGGAGGCTGGACTGAGGCGGGTCTTCATGATGAGGATATTCCCGGAGCTGTTTATTCTATCCCTCATTCCAGCCACCCTGGATTTTATAAGGGCTGCAAAACCGGAAACTCGCCCCTCCGTGAACATACTGGAAGCGCTGCAGTATCTGGAGAGGCCAAATATTATGCGGAAGGCGTTATTGTACTGTACACGAAGTCATTCCATACTACTCCTTTTATATTTTGCCCAGAGTTCGCAATATTGAAATAGCAAAACAAAAAATCAATGTGAAACAGTTCATATGGGTAAATTTACCCTAATGAAAGCGCTGTTGTGTGAGACCGGTTTGAATGCTCGTATAAATAAAGTAATGCGCGCAAAGTCTCGGTGTTTTATTTTCTGAAATGTGTTTTGGTACATACAATATTATTTGAAATAATTACAACATTTTTACCTTCAAAGCTCTACGGTGAGGTTTGACTTTTTTTGTTAACTGATTTCCGACGTGCGGAAGCCTGATAAACTGATAAGGTTGTTTTAATGTTATGCCTCCGACGCAAGCTAGTCGGGAGGCAGAAGCTGTCATCTGATTTCACGTTTGTCACATAATCCGCAAGCCAACAGGCATTCCGCATTAGCCGGGACCAGCTGATGCTATCTGCCGTCTGTCTCTGACTCTGCAGCCGATCAGGGCTGGAATTATATATTTTTGCGCCTGGCGCAATCAATTAGAAACCATGTCACAAAATAAGATGTTTTTTTTTCAGAATATTTTCTTAAACGTTTAATATGGCTTTGTTTTTTTCTTCCTTTTTTTTAAATTGGCAAAGAATGCTTCTATTTTTACAAACTGCATAGTCTTCTTCTTCTTCTTCGTATGGTGGAGGAGTGTCGGTGGAGGTCATAGTTGAATGGTGAGGTTATTCAGCCAGTCGACGGCATCGGAAGTCACTTGGTTCAACACAGGTGTGCCATAGGGAAACTTATGAAGGCGACATTAAGCACGGCTGTGACTGCACCGGTTGCGGTTTAATGAGGTCCACGTCTTCCGAGGGAGAGAGAACCCTGGCAATTTAGTAGTAGGGTCTACAAGAAGGTGCTTGTTTTCACATCCGAGGTCTGTCGCTGAGTTTGCCACGACTCTTCAGGGGGGTATCGTGGTAGAAGCAGTCTTTCGCCTTCAGTCTAAAAAGGATTAATGGATGCCATGCGGATGGCCAGGAGATTTCAAGGTTATCTTGAACTGGAATATTTTGTAAATCTCATAGATATTTTAAAATTATTAATTCATGACATGTGATCGATGCGTATTCTATTTCCGATGTTCTATCTCATAGCAAAGAGAAATAAAATGGTTAAAAGAAGGGTTGAGAAGTACGCGACTGTTCAGAATTGGACGCTAAAAATAGCTGAAACGATTTTAAGCAAATTAGTTATTAATTGTTTTTGTTTTTGTGTTTAATTCGTAGAACTCCATTTAATTTATTAGTTTTTATTATTGTGACAGCTGTTTCGACATTCAAGGCCATTTTCAAACTTCGGTTAATCAATTCTAATTTGGACGGATTTTTAAGTACGTTTACATGGAATAATAGGTAACATTTTGTAATAAAAGTAATTTATAAAGAAGATAATTTTATTAAGATAATTATAACTTGTAGTAGTATCATAAGTGCATTCGTAATGTTATTATTTGACATTAAGATGCAAAGCATGGAACAAACAATAAAACATGTACCTAGTTATATTACACAGAATCTGAAGTACTAAATTATTACATTAAACCGCGACGGCATACTTACAATATTAAAGTATATAGTATAACAACGCAATATAGCATATGCAATATATACATGAACAACTACGGTTAAGTGTTTTACAAACCACTAAAGATACCAAACGATAACATAAATAAAAAGAATAGAACTAATTATTATCAAATAGAATTAATTTTTAAAACTTGCAAGTTTATGAAAATTTTAAAAAAAGGATCCCGAATTAGTTCTCTTCAAGTACTAGTAGAATAATTATTCCATTTTTGATGGTTGACTCTGTGTCCCTAAGATTATATTCCCTTGGGCAAGTTTCCCAAAATTCCCTCTCTTTATTCCTGCTCTGCAACCAACGTGAATATGGCAACACTGTTTAAAAAATCTATTTAAAACACCCTCGACTTATGTGATTCGTCCGTTATTATTATTATTTCTCCACAGAAATCACACAACGCAAATGACAATAATAACGGTCGGGTCAGGTAATATTTAAAGGTACCATCATGAGGTGAGAAATGTGTACTATTTGTATAAAGAGCGTGTAGTTTAGAGACAGAAACTTTAAATGTTTCATAAAAAAATATAAAAAATGAATATAAAAAAACTAGGAAATCAAAAATCAAAAAGTTGATAACACAAGGCTTTTAGAATGTTGATCTAGTCCCCAGAACCTTTCATTATATAAATCTTGAATATTATTCAATCACGGTCACTTTCATATTGCTGAGTGCTGTTATATGAAAAAAGGTTTTTTCCAATTGATTTTTTTAAATCTTTACTCTTAAGATGAAAGATATTTTTATCTGATCATAAGTTCGGTTATAAATTTCACTTTCAATATCAACACTATAAATAGGAAAATAGATATGTACATAAAACACGTGAAGTAAAAAAGCTTTTAAGAAAGTTGTCACAAAAAGCTGGCAGCTGCTGGTTCAGCAAAAACTGCCCACAAAACATTATCTATTATTATTGACTTTAATAATTATTAATCAAAGAACTCGGTAGTTTGATGAAAGGAACAGGTGGGTACAGTTGAGAATAAAAAAGAAAAGAAGGCACGTAAAAAGTAAACTTTGTTAGTTGTTAGCTACCGTAAACAAACTTTTTTATATTAACAATCTACTATTATTATCAGGTTTTACAAGTTTCAGTAACACGCGACTTGTATTTATTGCAGCTCTACTGATATACACGCCCTTAAACAAAGCGAGGTGGTTTTAAAAAAATAGCTAATCGTTTGTTAAAATGATATCCGTTTAATCGAATTTAATGTTAGGTTAATTAAAAATCTACTCACAATACATCATAGAAATAGGACAAAAATTTTGCATTAATTTCTTAGACTTAAATATTTCTGTTGTTAATAATAAATTTGAATTTAATGTGTATCGTAAAAATACTGATACAGAAATCCTTATACATAATACTTCTAATTATCCTTTTACTCGAAAATGTTCAGCTTTTCATTCCGTGCTTAGTAGATAAGTTAATGTACCTCTATCAAAAAATAATTTGAACAAAACATTAAATATAATTAAACAGATCGCAATAAACAACGGTTATAGTACTAAATTAATAGATAATATATTATTAAATTACGAATAACTGATGTTAGTAAACAGTGGAGATAAATTTTGTTTTTAAATAATAATACTTCAAATCTATTAATTAAAAACACTCAAATACTATCCAAGCAGCTTTTTATACTAATAACAAATCAAACTAACAAGGATAAAGGTAATAATTTAAATAAATCGGGGATGTAGATATTCATTTGTAACGATTGTACCTTTTTTATGTTTGAAGACCTAAGTAATAATAATTATTCTGAATTTGCCATTCATATTTCGGAAACCAATCATTATTTTGATGTAAATAATAGTTTTAAAATTTTACATACAAATATAACCGGTTTACAATTAGACAAATTTGAAATTTTAGAAATTAGAGAAAGTGTTAATAGTCAATTAAATACAATTAATAATCAAATTAGTATAGCTATATCTTGAATTTATTTTCAGATTAACAAAATTTTTATTTTTATTTTTTAAATTTTCTAATGTAAAGTTGTTAATCAATGTTTTATATTATTTTTTTAATAACATTTTGATTGATTATTACCTACTTTAATAATTTTTTTATGTTTATAATTTATTTATTTTCACATTATTGTGTTTTATCATTTGTATATACTTGACATTATATTTTTTCAGTATTCTGTAAATTCCTGATGAGGAGAGCATCGCTTTCGAAACATGTTAATATGTATATATTAATTAATAAGGTGGCGATTACAAAGTAATTTTTAATTCATTTATCAATATATTTATGCTGATTTACATGATGACTTCATAAAGAAATATTTTCATTGCAGTCGCGTACAAAATAACCGAGTTAAAATGATAATGACATTTACTGAATGCTCTCAGATTATTTACCATAGTACTATAGTACTACTGTAATTGAATTATACCCAGTTACTCGGCTACGAAGTTTTCTTACACGGACGAGCGCCCAAAGAAAACCGAATTAGTCTCTATGGAACAAGGATCTCTTACTGTAAATGTGAAATATAGTCCACTTCTAGAAAAGGTGCACTATTTTAGGTTCTTGAGAAATAAGGACTATCTATATGAAAATATGCTTTTTTAAATAAGGTTTATTTCTTCTTTTTAGCAAGACTTTATTTTTTTACTAGCATTATAAAGTGATTGCACCACATTTTATCAGTTCATTTCCTTTCATAGTTTAAAGGAAATTAATCCGTAAAAAAATATTTCGGTTCATTCGATAAAATACGCCGAGTTTATGTTGATACTTGGTTGATACTACTGTGTTAAAGCCCGCAACAATCTCTCGAGAATTTAGATGTAGGAAAGAGGTCTGTCTAGCATGGCCTCTGAATCCCGACCGACCGCTGTTGAAAGGCAGATATGAGCATTGAAAAGATAGAAAGAGCGCGCCAATGTGAAGAGCGTGTAGAATAAATGACAATTCTAAAAATATTAATAAAACACGACTTATTTAAGACATATCAAAAATCTTAAATCGAATGTGTTAAGTGGCATTTAAAGAAAGACTATATTTTTTTTCAAACATATAAATAACAGAACAAACCCGTTTTTTTTTTATTTTCGGAGCATACTTTGCGATTTTTTTCCGTCGAGGGAATTTCATATAATTACATTTTCAGGCTGTTGACTGATTAGAAATTATCATCAAAAATAATTATTTTTTTTAAGTGCATAAAACCTCCAGTTTTTATAGGATATTTGTAATATATCCATAGAAATTGTGTTTTGCCGAGGCTTAATTAAATTGTAAGTAAGTAGGTATTAGTTATGTAGTTATGACGTTGCAATTCTTGACACAATCTTACCCGTTAATCTAATCCTGAAATTGGACGCCTCTCATTTATAACATAAACAAGTTAGCGAGTAATGCGTAGTGTATTGTGCGGCAGTTTTTAAACAACGATAACTTGTTGTTTTCATTCGCCCGTGTTGTGCTTTGTTGTTCGTTTTACTTTGCGCCAGCGGCCAACAAAGAACGGATTTCAAGTAATTAGCCCGCGCAGCCTGTGGCTTCCGTTGTTTGGACAGATATACCCCGTAATAAGCAGCACAACACGTCATGATACAGAAAGAACAAATTATTTCTTAATTAATAATTATTTTATAATTTCTTCAAATTTGCGCCGTCATTATTAATAAATGCATTAAAAATTTCTTTGTAATCATCACTTTATTTTATAATATAAAATACATATAATGGGAACTTGTACCCGCTAAGCCACTGCAAGTAGCTTGTCAACAGGAGTTTAGTTCAACAATATTATATAATACAACAATAAATAACAATCATCATATAAATGTAGCCCAAAATTAGAATAATATAATTGCATGCATGTTGTGATCGATGTACAAAAGTTGGAAAAATATTTTTAACTAATGAACGCATCATTACAGTTTTGTTATGGATATACTAGACTCCAATTTCATACTACAGATTTAAATAATATAATGAAAATATTTAAGTATCAGCAAGTATTAAACAAATTGAGAAATTAAAAAAAAAAAAAAAAACATTAGTACAGTTTTGTTACAGTGTAGGTGTAGATAGACTTAATAGAATAGTAAGAATTAAATAATTTTAAAGACACCCGCAGCTATCAAGGAGATATACAATCAAGGAGACCATCATATTTGTTCAATAGACATTGAAAGAAAGAGCAAAATAGCGTAAATACAGCAGATATCAAGGAGCTATACAATCAAGGAGACCGTCATATTTGTTACCATCAATACACCCGGTTACATTCCAAAAGCCAACACTTTAACATTCATAATATATACATATCAACATGTTTCGAAAGCAAAAGCTTCCTCATCAGGAATATACATAGTATTCTGTATATTCCTGATGAGGAAAGAGGAAATTAATAAAATGCTGATTAAAGTCATTTATAAATTATTTTATTTTGACCAAGTGCTAACTAATGTTCAACTCTACCATAATGCGGGGTTATGTCTAGTTTGAAAACATATAAATATTTATATGTAGGAAACGAATAAGGAAATAAATTAATTATCTGCTTCTGTAAGTGGTAAATTTTAGAGAGAATTTATCCTAAGTACGCTTTTCTCTAATAATTTTTTTTTATTTTTTTTTTTATTTATTTATTTATTTTTTTTTATTTTTTATTTTATTTTTTTTTTTTTTTATACATTTATTTCTTGCTAAAGCAATCCCGATGAGTTTCAAAACTCATTTTAGGAATTTAGTAACTGTAATTTACTGTAATTTAGTAACTGTATCTACCTACATTTATTTAAACGTTTTAAGCAGTCGTGCCTGCTAATGCAGCATTACTCCTACAATGGTGTCTATAAAATGTAAGACACCCAACATTCCATCTATGTAAAATAAATATGAATGTTACATTTTTATTGTCTTGGAGTAATTAATTAGTAGAACTCCATTTTAAATAAAAAATATTTTTTTTAATAAATATTAATTTGGAAACACCAATGATAACCATATTAATGGCCTTTAGTAAAATTTATACAATATACATTATAACCCTTAAGTAGAGAAACTTTATAATGTAATAATCATTCAAATAACCATAAATTTACCTAGAAATTAATAAGAACATTTGTAATAAACATGAAAACATTTTATGAGTTTCATTATAAGTATTTCCTGCATAGAAATAGTATTAATACTCGTACACAGATCGTCTGTAAGTGGCTTCACCACAGTTTGATAGTGCTTTCGGAAGGCGAAACAGCTGTCACGCGTAATAATAATTACCTAGCAAAACTTTTTTTTAAATAAACTGTTTTTAAATTGAATAATAATATAAATGAATATAAAAATATGTACTTTTTTTCACCACTTTATAAATACTCGTATACATAAATATCAAATTTTTATCATTTGTCTATATTTGAAATTATTTTTTAGTATTCACATATTCCCGATAATGAAAGAACCGCTTTCTAAACATGTAGACATTTATTTATATTTATAAAGTGGTGAAAGCAAAGTATATTTTAAAATTAATTTATTAATAATGACGCCACAAAGTGAATACCAATCGTTTGAAGAAATTATAAAGGAATAATAACATCTTCAAAAGACGTGTAATAACTTTGTGGAGTGATGTTTAGTAAATTAATGACTATTGCTCTCTTTAAACCACTATTTAATATCAATATACCTACATGTTTCAGAAGCATAGCCCCCTAAAAAATAATGACAAAAAGTATAAGTAAGTATTTATATACTAAAAACTTGTATACTATTCTAAAGTATTTGTTATTAATTTACTGAATAATAAGTTTTCATTAATTTTTAAAAACTTTAAATAATCATTAATATTCGATTGATTCATTGCGCTATATCTCGCATGATTCCACATTAAACCAGGGTGACATAAATTGCATCGCGTTAAAATGGAATTTATAGAAAGAGGCTTAAATAGGTAAGTACCGACTAATTAAGTAATTTAATTACAAAATTTAATTAAATTGGAACAGTGGAAAGGAAATGATTCGCAGAAACACAAGTCTAAAACATTAACTCGACATCTTTACAATACGGAAGCTGTGAACCACATCTCCAGCTTCCTCTAATTCAGATTTTACTGCAACAGTTTGCGTAATGTAATCTGACACAATTAAATTCGCTTTGTTTTCTCTGTTAATTCTAATTGGATTTATTTTGTTTGGATCAAAACGTTTAATGTACCGTGCAACATTCCAATTATAACGGAATGCCACGAATCTGAGCCAATTTATGGTTTCATGATCCACTTACAATGAGTCGTTGTTTCGTTATATAAGTTAATAGTTAAGAACAAATAATTTCCCCGTATCCATTTGGTATATGTTTAAAGTTTAGAGACCTCTACTAGGATATTATTCATGTCTTCGTTGAAATCAATCTCTTTTCGGTTTTGCATTATGTACTCGTATAAAAAAGTATAAAATATGTCAAAAAAACTTCACCACTTTGTATGAACTGCTAAATTACCGACGAAATTTTTTTCAAGCGATTTAGCTTTTTTATTTTATTTTTATGCGACCACCGCACAAGAGTCTCAACTGCTCCCAACCGTCTGGAGCCAGTTAAACTATGGCATCCCCAATTGGGATATGTTGTGAGGCTGAAGGTAGTGGGGATGGAAAGGATATGGGAAAAAGGAAGGAGGGGACGTACCTGGCTATTCAGATCTGATCACCAACCCGGATAAAGCCGTTTCAAGCCAGGTCGATGACATTTTCGAAAATAAATAGGATGTATCGCACGATTATTTTTGTGTTCACACAAGAGTCTCAACTGCTCAGAGCCACTGGGATTGTAGGATCCCTAATTCGGGATGGCATAGCCATGTTGTGATGCTGGAAGCGGAAGGAGACAGTGAAGAAGATCGTCGGGAAGTAGATATCTGATCTTGTTGAAAAATCCAGCTAAACCAATAAAAAAAACAATACGATATTTAATAATTATAATAATCATAATAAATAGTAAATTTTTCTGAGCGCCGTTTAGTGACAAAAATCACCTCAAGGGCGCTTTACATATTGTTAATGTTTGTAGTTCTTTTTAAATATGTAGATATGTTTTTTGACTTTTCTGTTTAAGCTTTCGAAATTGATTTCTAACCTCAAACCAAATGAAAGGACATTCCAAGAATGTGGGCCCAGTGCATTGAAAGCTCTGTCCCCAAATTTAGCAGCATTCGTACGAGAGGGTTCAACCAGTCTGTCAGTGGGTGAGTTGCATCTGAGTAAGATTGTCCCTCACGCAGAGATCAGTCAAGTATGATGGTGCCAGACCGTTCAGTGCATTATATACCATAAGACAAATTTTAAACTGAATAACTATCGGTCATCAGCGCGGCTTTGCGAGTACCTTCCACTCTAGAGCGAGGTAGAAACGAATATATGTAATTTCGACATTACATTAATTTATTATCTTTTTAAAACAGTTATTTTTTACAAAGTGATTTTATATATCCGAAAATGATTGAAATAAATGATAACGTTTGACATTTTATGCATTTAATTCAAGGTAATCAAAACGATCAAAAATATCAAATCATTAAGCCGTGCTCGTTCTCATAAGCGTTGAATAATAATTGTATTTGCATACGAGTAGATCTCTCCATAGCAAAACAGATAGGCAGAACACAGAACATAGGACCAAATTACAGTATTAAACATCTATAAGTTTCCTGTCTCTATGGCTCATGTCTGTACACAGAACAGCGTTCTTCCGACGGCCTGATGAGGTAATTAAAAGGCGGCTTGCCTTAGGTGAGATATTGCGATAGTCGTACCCAGATATGTTACAAGTAGTACGGGACAGCCGATGGTTAACAGTGCACTGCACTTGTTTATAATTTGCCACCTTCTTTTCTAATACGTTCAAAAGCTTCTCAGTTGTGTGCTAATTGCGCTAAATGTTAATTTTTAATGATGCTAATGCGTTTATAATAATATCTTCCTATCTGCCACGCTACAGTGTGGCAGGAAAATGTTGAACAAAAAAAAACCTATTAGGAATGAATCATAAAATTCGCCGCAGTCAAATCGTCCCTATTTGATCAAATCGAGGCACCCGTCGAACAAAGTCAGGCATGCAAATTAGTAACATGGCATAAGAGCTGTTAAAAGTTGCAATAATATGGGGTTTACGGAAAATATCTTAATAACTTTTTATAGCTATCAAAAATAATATGAACGTAGACATGAAACTATATCTAGAACGAGCACTAGAGCCCTTAGACAATCACATGTAGAATCTTTTAATATCCCAGTGTATAAATCTCCTATGGATAAAGAAGTTTTAAATACATTGCTATTAAGTTATTCAATTCCCTATCTAGTGAGATTAGAATTACGCAAACCAAAAGTTCCCTTAAAAGTAAGATCATTGATCACCTTCAATAAACCTGTTGGTTTCTAAATTGTTTTAAACCTTTAAATGAGTTTATTTTTGAAAAAAAAAATACTAAATTGTAATCTATTAATCTATTTGTCATCTAAATATCCTAGCTGAACAACCACTTCCGTAATTTGCCATCTCAATACAGTCATTTCACACCTAGTGAGATGGGCAATGCCTCAGCCGATAACAAATGTTCATATACAAAAAAAAGTATTTTTATTTATGTATATATATACATATATATACATAAATGTTTATAGAAACGTAACACTAAATAGCTGTGATGCAAAAACATACGAATTTGGACATCCTACATTGTTACCTACCCATTTTTTGTGATTCAGACGAGTCCAAGAACACGTAAAATTACGTTTATTTATTATTGACGTTTTTAATACATCCCTTTCCTGCATATTATTTATATAATAAAAATAAGTAATTTCCCAATTATTTGTACGATAATATAAATCATTTAAGGTTTCAAGCATTCATTTAATCACGATATGATGTAGATATATATATTTTAAATCAATGGTGGTAAAAAAAATTGCTATTAAAATGAAATAATTTTGCAAAATAAATTATTGGAAGGTAATTGATGCTAAATATTATCGACTAATACCGCTTTTGTACAAAGGAACTATACATATATCTCCACTAAGCTTTATAACTCAAATTCCACCAGCAATAAAATAAACGGAAAATTCAATTGATATCAAAAGCCAAAACTTGGCTCAAAGATATCAAAGAGGAGTTTCTATTTGACAATGTTCAAACTGCTGGCGATACTAGATGTGAAGGGCATAATCTCTTACTTATCCTTTTCTCTAAAATAATATTTGGCCAAATAAATTTTATATACTTTGAAACAAAGCTAAACAATGTAATTTCACTAACACAAATTACAAGACAGATCAATATTTAATGATTTTTTTTAAAACACCATTATTTAGTATGATACGATGTTCAATTGACGCTTCAAACTTTTTACCATAACACATTATACTATAAAATTTTAACTTTGTAAGCTTTGTAAACTTTGGAAACATTGTGAACTTTGTAAAGTAAACATTGTAAACATTGCGAACTCTATAAACTGTAAACTTTGCCTGCTCTCCACAGAGCTTCTCCTAGAGAGACAGGCACAGTACCATAACCCTTTCATTACATTGCAAAAGTTATCCAGCATTTTTAAAAGAATGTCGTAGGAGCTTACAACAATCAGTTTTTAAATTAAAAAAAAAAAATAGTCCGCCTCAGCACAGGAACTCTCAGGGAGAAGGACTATGAAAAACATCTCGAATTGTCTTATTAGCCTTCTAATTTTTATTATGTAAACAGAAAAAGAAATGTATTGACAAAGTTAGAGTTTTGTTTTAGGGGCACGCGGTAGTGCGCTTGCGTATTTTCTTGTCTAATAACTTATAAATTATAATGACAGCGTAAGGGATAACTCATGCATATAATCTACGCACATAAATCAGCTCGCAGTTTACCCTTTGTAAAACCATCAAAACAATGGCAAATATGTTACTATGCGCTTTCAAACAATGTTCGCATGATAATTAACAAGGTATTAATGCACGGAGGTAATCACTACTTAAAGTTACGTAAACTTAGGTTTCTCCGTTGTTTTCAACGAGATAATATGTCAATATAAAATTTTCCCTAATTTAACGATGCAAATAATAATAATAATAAACGGATTATTTCTACAGCGCCGTTTTCGTGAGAAAATCACTTCAAGGGCGCTTTACAACATAATTTATCTAACCTATACCTTATCACTTAGACAATAAGAATTAATTATTTATATCTTAGATTTATTACTAATGGCTTACAGCTAAGATTTATAACTAGAAACTACATAATTCAGACTTATAATTAGTGACTTACATCTAAGACTTATATAGCTAGTGACTTACGAGTACATCTAAGACTTGTAACTAGTGACTTAAAACTAGTGTTTATGAATAGGTGCGTATTTTAAACAATATTGTTGAATGGTTTACATCCATGGTTTAGGAGTAGAGACTTACAACTAACATATTTACATTTAAGAATAAATTATGTAATGATTATTTCCCTTGTTTTCAGTGATAATTTACACAACAATGGAACGTGTTTATATGTAATAAAAATTGTTACTATTTACAAAATCAGAACATATCCTGATATTGAACAACAATTTATTAAAAAGACTTACATTTAATAGTTGTAGACAAAAATTGGGGGTGCTGCCATTGTTTAAAAGGATTTAAATTACAACACGAAGATGGCTCATAGGAAAATGAAAGGAAGTTTTAAAAAAGCACAATGGCCTAAGTGCATACTTTTTACCAAACGATCTCAAAAATTAGTGGTACTTTACGAATAGCGACGATTCTATTATTTCTGAAATGCATGTATCAAAATACGCATTCATTTTATGTTAAAATAAAATCTAATTCACATATCACAAGTATAAATTTTTAAAAGTCATTATTATTATCGAGTTTTGTTGTTTTACCATGTTTATTTAAAACGAACTGTCAAATTCGTGTGTGAAATTTTCTGTTAATGTACGAACATATTTCTAAAAAATTATTCAATTTTGGAAATTGAAGCTTATAAACCTCATTGTAATATACTTTTAATCTTTGAAAATAATATTAACTACTCTAAAAATGAAACACAAAACCGAAAATACACAGAAAAGAAAAATATATCAGTAGCAACTCGGAATTTGGACTCGGACCCATGGTTTATCCGGGACCTTGTGCTCTAATCCACTGAGGTACAGATGCCCCAATCCGTCCCTTCATTTGTATCGGTATCATAATTCTATTTCTAATAATATCACATTCAATTAATTCCCATACATTTTTTACTGTTTTTTAGTTCCAATTTATTAAATTTCCAATTTTGTAAGTACTCGTATATGTATTCTGTCAGTCATGCAGGTTCTATATCAAACTCGTCAATTAATCTCCCGACTATATTACGACACTACGATAAGAATGGCTAAGCTGCCGGCTTTAGCCGACGTGCTTGAGATTACCTAAGCTACATCAAATAACCAAAAAACCGCTTCCTTTATGCATATTACAATATAATTAGTTACTGGGTATACGAATTTTTCGTATTTTGCGACTGCACAATCTCATCAAAGAAAGCCAACGTAATATGATAATTATTTCTGTATTAAAGTGTTACTAATTAATAAAGCTACCAACAGATGGCACTGACTGCTACATTTGCTGGGTACATATTTGTAGCGAAAGGCACGACCTTTAGACACTAACACAAACGAGTCGTTTCTTGAATGAGCATCGCGCATGCATGAATATTTTTTTGTGTATAATGAAGACAGCATTTGAATATGATTTTCATACTTAGTTCCCGCCTTTGACACCTTGTAGTAGTGCATTTGGCGTGGGCGCTGCGTTTCTTAGTTTACTTCGAGCGTGCTTTTAAAAGTGTAGATTGATTTCACGCATTAATTTAATTACTTTTAATAATTATTATATGTTTATGCGAGTAAGGTAGGGTAGGCAGTACTCATGTACCTATATAGACGGCACGCTCCTGATGCTGTTGTTCATATCAACACTAATTGTGCAACCTATATACCTTGCTTATTTTATAATACCAATGCTCAAAATCTCCGTAGAAGACTTGAACGTCTATATTGTGATGTGGCAATACCTACCAAATGAGGAGTAAGTTTTCTTAAATGTTTTCCTTTAAAAATAGATTTATAACTCAATACGAGATTGATGTATGTCGGAATAACATGAATTTATTGACATTTATTGCGATTAGTTCGACGACTTTATGCGGAGACCACACCGAGACGACTTTATTCCGTACTACTCGTATATTCATTTATTCAGTGGGCGAGATTAAACAATGCTATGATAACTACTACGCAGGAGTCCACAAAAAGTTTTAAATAGAATATTCATTGGTTTTTGGAAAGATAAAAATAGTAACATACCATTGTTTCTTTTACAAACAACTTTATTATTAATATTGACTTAAAAACTCCCCCGACGGCCTCAAATAAATTTATCGGATGTTAATCTCATGTGAACTTTTGATACACTCATGTTATATCTTACATTAAATATTTAATTTGAATTGGGATGGCGGAATAATAGTCGATATGACTGGATTAGTAATTTAATTATTGATTTGTAAGAGATATACAGCGTTTTTAACAAAGATAAACATGTTCGTAAGTGAAGAAACAGGGTTAAGCCAATAAAGTTTCTTATGCAAAGGTTGGTTAGAAACAGGAGTTTTATTTTACATTAAAGGAATTACTAAGGAAGAGGAGTAGGAAGGGGAAGATAGAATGGGATAGGAGATTCTCTCAATAGATTTTACAACACTTTACAACGCATTCATTTATGATCGTACGCACTATTTCGGAAAGATATTTCTGCAGGCTATTATGTCGAAATTATTAAATTGTGTATCACACTGTGTACATACTCGTAGACGGTGAATCGGGAAATAATTCCGAAGGTTAATTCTGCATGCAGGCAGATTGGTTTTGACGGCATGTGGATTTTCTGTGGAGTTCAGGCCATTAATCAGAATTTTAAATAATAGGATTTTAGTAAAATTAAACGTCGTTTTTGAAGGGAGATTGACAAGTTGTGGAATTAATACATTAGGTGTAATTTGTGAAGTGTAAATGTGACTTATAATTTATGTACTTAAAAACAATTTATTTAATTTCCTTCGATTCTTTTAATATAAACAAGTCCACATCGGTGTGCAGTGTTCTGAGTGGGGACAGATATAGGGGATGTAAAGGGAGTAGGTATAAACAGAGTCTTCACGTTATTGAAAGGTTTTGATATGCGAATTATAAATCCCACCAATTTATTGGCTTTGTTAATTCTCCACTTCATTAGTAATGAAAAAGATAGAGTGGATAATCAAACTCACTCTTATATTGTAATTTATATCTCGCTTTCTCATACCGCCTTTTTCATTCAAGGCGTCAGTCGTACGGTCGTTAGAATTTGGTGGGTGTAAGATGGGTGTAAAATGGGTGTAAGGTGGGTGTAAGTTGCTGCCCTCAACTTTACTTTGCAGCATTTATTATGATATCAATACGTTGTCTAATCTCTTCAATCTATTTGCAATGATATTCAATTCAGTTTTTTATACGAAGAATCCTTAAACCCAACAGTAAATAAATGGTTTGATTCGAACAGCACCCCCTTTTCCAGAGAGAAGCAAAAAGCTTCGGAACATAATTCGATGGCGGAGTTTTTTGCAACTGTATAATTGACAAAAGGGTTCCTGAAAGAATTCCATTTGTAAAAGAATTTCAAGCATCCGTTTTAGAAGACTCGGAATATCACGAGGATACCTGTTGAACTTCGTTTAGTATAATGATCTTTTACTTTGTATGGATCTTTAACACGGCTTGTTTTAAGAGTATAACTAACAGTAGCCATCAGTAAATGTGGAGTGTAATCTAAAACAATGTATTATGTCCAAACATGGACAAACTACGGATACCCTCAATGTCAGATTACTAGTGTAAAAAAAATAAATTAAATTTGATACGACAAAACCTGACGTTGGATGCAGCCATCGTAAGGTTCACGTTCATAAAACATATGCAACATCATGGATATTCTATTTTAATGTTTTCACGGAGATACAAGGTATGTATAAATTTAAAAAAGCTTATTGATTTGATTAATTTTACTTCAGTACCTAACCCATGTCCTGATCATAAAAAATAAGTAATGAACCAAGGTATGAATATAAATTAAAAAATGCTTATTGTTTTGAATAATTTTATTTCAGTACCTAACCCATATCCTGATCATTTGAAAAAATAAGTAATGAACCTGGTATTGAAGGTTTGAAGAGACCCTGTTGTAGGAGGTAGGAAACACAGAGGCAGGAAGATCATTCCATAGCCGAGCTGTTGACCACAAGAACGAATCATAAAAGCGACATGATCTCATGTGGCAAATGTCAACTGTGTACAAATGTTGGGCACACGTTTGGCGTGTTTCCCGACTGTGCACCGGCGCCGAAGGAATCAATGACGCTAGTTCATCAGAGCATCTTCCATTAAAATTCCGGTAGAACAAGCACAGCATTCCCACCTGACGTCTGTGCTCAAAGATTGCAATCTGTTTGCGAATCTATCAAAAGAACCGCCCGTTTCTGCACAGAGTCGAGGGCTTTTTTCAGATATTTTGAAAACTAACCAATACCTCCTCACAGTACAACTGTTCACAAATCATCAAAAAGTCTCGTAAGCAACTTTTTTTATTTGCACGAAACAAAAAGCTGCTAGAAATGTCATGTAAATACTGATTAAGGTAACTTGCATAAAATATCAATAATTCAGGAGACTCGTCAACTTTCTTTAAATCGTTTAACGACAGATGCAAATACCTTTCCCACACTCTCCCTCCCGTCCCCTGTTCGGTTTGTCCACATCGAGTCAAGCGGAAACTGAATATTCAACAAAGCAAAAAATCATTTGATGGCTTAATTAAGGCCACTCTGCCCTAAAAGGGACGGGGCTGCGAATGTGGATCCTTCGGCGCTCATTAAAACCTCCCGTCCCTTTTTACAGCAAACCAATCAATTCATAATTTATGAGTGCAGTTTGCTAATTGATTCTAATTAAAAGTGCGAGAATTCAAAATTAATAAGTGTGAAAAATTAAGTTTGCAAATATTATCATGAATATGGAGTGCGATTTTAAATGATATCTTTGATTGATTTATTATGATAGATTCGTTTTCAGCCACTTCTGTACGAGGGGGTCGAACTTGTGTTAATTAGTGTTTTATGTCTAACAATCTACACGCGACGTGCGAGCGCACATGCACGATACGCACATTCAAAAACAGGTAGGGAGAATTATTGTACTAACTTATTACTCCAATTTATAACCATCAAAAGAAAAAAATAACAGATGCAGGCAAAAGCTTTGTAAAACTAACTGGGGAAGCATAATATTATATTACAGATATCTTAATGTTCTTTCAGTGTCATGAATTGATATTCGTAAATGTTTATATCGACAGTATATGAAATGATTTATCTGTCAAATAAATTGCATATCGAGCCGAGTTCCCCAAGTGCTCTGCAAGCGATCATAATGGAATCATAAAAGCCAGTACGCCCGCCATATCACAAATTAAATCAAAATAAAACCAGCCGTACCCGATGCTAATTAAAACTCCATATCGCCGTGTATACATATAAATATTAATCGATGAAGTTGAAAGCCATTGAAATGTCACAAACGGATGCCCAGCAGGCCTCATTGTCATCATAATGCATTATTTTTTGTGCTCGAATTAAAAAACGATAAAACGAAACACGGAGAATGGAATTAATTAACCATAACTGCCGCGGTATGCGATGATGATGATTTTAATGAAGACGTCATCGGCAGTGTGTTGATGACATTATTTGCAGTCTGCAGTCTGCAGTCTGCAGTCCGCAGTCCGCAGTCCGCAGTCCGCAGTCCGCAGACCGCAGCCCGGAGCGCAGAACAAAGGAGTAGAGGAATGCACCCGGCTGCGACTGGGACTGGACGCTGTGCGAAGGAATGGGAGAAATCTTGTCCTACAAGACTCGACATCTCCATTAGTTCAATCCGAGATAGCGGTGACATAAATTAGTAAACAAACGAGGGCTCACTTAGAATGCTGCCACAAAACACGCATTGGACGTAAGTGTGTGTACGATTGTTCTTTTTATCTCGTTACTCGATCTTGACCGAAGGTTTTAATGCTTTTAACAGCCAATTGATTTCGCGAAATTGCGCTACTGGTCTGAATACATGCAACATAGATACCATGGGCTAAAAGTTAGTACAGACAGGCTGCAATGCGAATAGGTAGTTACTGTAATAAGCAACCACCTCTTAATTGAAATCATTTTTCGGGGATTTTTTGTCAGACATTTAAACTAAACACAATCTTGAAAGGTAATCATAATTATAATTAATGAATTTGAATTACTTGGGAAAATCGCCTCAAGGGCGCTTTGGGGGCGCAAGATCTCGACTTGAACTAAATAGCATCCGTAAAGATGAGAAAATTATTTGTCACCAGATTATGTATATACTATGTAAATACTTATTTTTTTATTACAAGATATACATATTAAACATTTTTTTATAAAATCCTCTGACTGTCCAAATGGGAGGATTTCCCGTTTTAGGACAGTAAAAAATTAATGCACATAATAGAGTTGCAGATGCCAATGTGGGTTTCATTACTGCAATAAAACCCAAAATCAATATGTAATAAAAATAAAAACAGTTTTTGGAATTTTTTTTTATTCGTATTTGAAAATACGAAAGTGGATCATTATAAAATACAAGATTTCCAGTATCTGCTATAATTGAATTTGAATCATCAACTTGTGAAAAAGTTTTTTAATCATAATATAACGATTTATATAATTATGCAGGTGACATGTAATCCTCCCGATTGTTAAACATAGAATTCTCAAAAAAATACGAAAAAACACGATTTAAAAAATGCCTTAAATTATCAAAAGGACTTAAAGTTTCAATGGTAGCTTAGTAACGTGATAGATGACCGAGTAAAATGATTGCGTACATGTGTGCAGGTAGGTACCTCAAGAAGTATAGTTTCATAGCCTTGTTGCACAATGGTTTCATACAATATGCACATAAATTGATTTTACTTCAAGCTACGATAAATCACTCACATGTTCTGTTCACATTACGAATAGCAAGATATTGTCTACGCTCTATGCCGCGAATTGGCGGGAAAGTCTGTTCTCCCCATTACAAAATGGCGCCTGAACGCCGATGGATTAACGTCATAAATCTGAATAATTATTACAACGCGGCCTTACGCTGAAATCAGCAATTACATTACTTGCACAGTTAATTGCATTGAGTAGCTATAATTTCAATTGAATTTACGGTGGCAGGATGTAGTGTTATTGAGTAGGTACCTACTTAATCGAGTATTTAAATGAAATTATTAATAAATCCGATTTATTCAATCAGTCTTAATATATAAAAAAAACTGCTTTGAAATACGGTACTTATTTAATTAATTTATTTATCAGCCGACCTGGTTTCGCTCAGGCTCAAAAGCTTCATCGGGGTATAAATATTCACTAATACAATTAAACAGAGACACATCATCACATGTACAATAATTACACGACACGACAAAGTGAGATAATAAGAGTGAAGAGGGAGACAACAAAGTTCCAACTGGGTTTAAGTCTCAGCAATACCCTCCGAGCCGAAAAATAATGTTTTGAAAATGAGATATGTTAATACGGTAGAAAGGGGGAGCGCGCTAAAATAAATAAGCCTTCGGGCGTAAGTGATCGATTAAAAAATATTTAACTCGGTGATTTTTTTCATACCTATAACATGTTAAATAACAGAACCACACGTGTTATTTAAATTTGTCGTATCATACTTTACCGCGATTTTTTTCATACCTATAACATGTTAAATAACAGAACCACACGTGTTATTTAAATTTGTCGTATCATACTTTACCGCGATTTTTTTCATACCTATAACATGTTAAATAACAGAACCACACGTGTTATTTAAATTTGTCGTATCATACTTTACCGCGATTTTTTTCATACCTATAACATGTTAAATAACAGAACCACACGTGTTATTTATTTGTCGTATCATACTTTACCGCGATTTTTTTCATACCTATAACATGTTAAATAACAGAACCACACGTGTTATTTATATTTGTCGTATCATACTTTACCGCGATTTTTTTCATACCTATAACATGTTAAATAACAGAACCACACGTGTTATTTATATTTGTCGTATCATACTTTACCGCGATTTTTTTCATACCTATAACATGTTAAATAACAGAACCACACGTGTTATTTATATTTGTCGTATCATACTTTACCGCGATTTTTTTCGGTCAGGGGAATTTCATGTAATTACTTTCTCAACTAGACGTCTGATTAGAGATTATCTTAAAAAAGAACATATATTTTTTAACTGCATAAAAACTTCAAGTTATCGAGGGAAGTTTTTAATGTGTACATAGAAATTCTGATAGCGAAGGCTTAAAAGAATTAAATCAAATATAGGACGTGCTTATTAGGGATCTTATTTTTACTGCACAATATGTTACATTATAGTTAAAGACAATCCCAAAGAAAAAATAGACACCGATTAACTAATTTATGGAATAACTGACCTTCCGTATTCCATCAGCGGCGCTTAGCATGTCAGTACAATGATTGGCAAAATCACTTTTTGTGGTGCAGATACACATGCACACAGTGCATGAGTTCTCACTGTTCTCCGGTGTGGAGTCAATATTACCTGGGACGTCACTCCCCGTGCGTGCGTGCCGTATTTCATTATAGTTTGCCACATAAATAAATAAATTAAGAGTTATCTACTTTAAATGCAGAGTTGCCATTCTTGTCCTTAATGTGTGTTCGAAATATATTTATTACATCGATAATAGTTTTTATTATACCCACTCGATATGTTGAAATAAAACCATTATTTTTATAATTTTCTGTATTAATGAATTATTATTACTATTGTCCATCCACTCTTCAATTATTAATCAATTTGAGGCATTGGCGTGGCGACCATGTGTGCACTTCCAATATTTTTTAAATGGCTACTAAAATATTTCGCCTGTGGCGCAAAGCATATTAAATCCGTAAAAAAGATCGGTAACGGGAAATATAATATAATATAATATTGGAACGTAAAACAATTATTTTTTTCAAATATTTATTTGTATTACAAAGCACCTTCTCCCGAGGAAAATGTCAAATGTACAAGCATAATATTTTCATTCTAATTTAAAGATGCTCGTAGTAGGTAGGGTTAAGTCAATCAAATCTAAAATAAACACTGTTCTAATAATCATTTTTTGTTGCTTTAAACCACTTTACTTTAATTATGTTTATGCATTATCAACCTTCATCAGGAACGTACACATATAAACTACGTTCCTGATGAAGGTTGAGTTCAACCGAAACCGGTCGAATGCATAAACATAAAAATAAAGCGGTTTAAAACAACAAATAATCTTTCATTTAAATTATAATGTCAAGCCACAAAGTGATTGCTTTCTTCGATAAATTCTAATAATCATATTGCCGCAATAGAAACGAAAAAGAAGCAGTAGAAAAAGGCTAATTTGTATGTAATGTGTATTACGAAGACACAACTCGTAAAAAAAATTTACCAAAGGGATAAAAAAATATCGCCAAGCCACTCCTTGGAACGTTTAAAATTAATAACACATCTGTTAATACACGTGTACAGTTTTTATGTGAAAATAATCAAATTCAACATCGATTAATAATCATTAACTATACCTACAAAAAGCAAATGTTAGCCACTGCAGACTGTTGCATTTTGGTATAATCGTGACAGTGTGATTCTTGTTTTATAACCCTTTACAAATATGTTGATAAGATGCTACAATTTTATTTAATATATGCAAAAACAATATAATTTTGCACATTGTGTTAGTTACGCATTTAAATCCCACTAGATCGAAAGAATAAATATTTGTCAGTTTCTGTTTTGACCAACCAAATTCATTATCTTTTATGATCGGATTCTTGGAGTAAGTTGGTTATACTATACAGATAGCGAATGCTTGCATGAGATGAGAGAGAGCTTTGGAATTTTACAGAAAGATGGATTTCGGTAATACAATAAATGAGGAAATGAGATAAAATCGAATAAGACATAAGGAGTTATCAGAATCAGGGAAGGTAGCAGTTTACAACAGATTTATGATACCTGCGCAGCCGAGGTATGTGATTGTACAGAAAAAAAAACGATTAAAAAGGTAATTCTTAGCAGCAGATGAAAGAAATATATATGAATAAATGTGGATGATCCAAGGATCCAAGGTCATATATAAACCTACCTCAATGAGGGAATGGCGTTAATGTTATTTTTTTGTAATTGCTCAAATTCATAATTAAATCAGAAAGAAAACTCCTTTGAAATACATTTAACAATATCTTAGGTTTAAAACAATATAATTCTTGCTTAATCGGTGATAAGCCCTTTTAATTGCGCACCAAATTAGTTCATACGACCTTTCACAGAAGGCGCATTTTGTCATAAAACCTTTAATTTATTTACCCCTGTTCTCATTCGAGGCGTAAATTGACTTGAAAGCGCATTATAAAAACACTGCAAAAACTGCAATGGAAAACAATTTGCTCGAGAATTAACCCGTTTGCTGGACGTTGAGCAAAATGTGACCAGTGTCATCTAATTTCAATACGAACGAGAAGAAAACTGAGACACTTTGAATGCAATTCAATATGAATGGTTTTAACCTTTTGACAGATGGGCAATTTGTAGGATACAGGAGAAGAAAAGCGAGGTTAGTTAATCAATTAGATCATTCTATTATCAACAGGTTGGGTCACGTGTTCAAGGCGTTATGACGGGTTCGCACGATTCGATGTTTGTTGATCAAAATCTGTTAAATGATATTTGAAACAAAGTTTATAAATGGGAATCCCCTTTTTTACGCGTTGTTGTTGGCTGAATTTGATTGGCTGTTTACTTTATGCGTAATCAGAGAGTTGACTCGATCGGACGACTCACTTCGACTCTCCTATCGGAAGCTAGCCATCATCAAGGTTATCCTCTCCAGGCTGCCACGGATGTTTCGAAGCCATGCGATGCAGGTTATGCCTCCACCGCGTCTTCTCTAATTTTTCCCTTCTATTGTCAGTTGGGAAAACGTTTATTTTTCGCCCCCATAATGTGACCAAAGTCCGCGTGACTTCACGAAATTCTAGCTTAGTCACCTTTTCTGTTCTGTTTTGAGGAAGCACCTATAGACCAGTCTATAGATTTTAAATTATTGGAGACGTTACTTTACATATCTTCAAAACCCATGTGAACTCCATCCTTTCCTCAAAAAGACCCCCGACATAGCAACCCAAAAGATGACATAGTTATTGATTTCCCTCCGGGTCTCCTGTGCGGTGTTAATATTAAATATATATTATATGCAAAATACGAAGATTAAAGTAATTTATGTAATGCGGGCAAAGTGTTAATTAACTAAAAATCCCAGAGACCTTTATGAAATGCAACAATAAATTGGAGTAAAATGCATAACTGCGTACATCCTAATCGTGTAAATATGAACATGCTTTATAATGACGTTGCGGTAACTTTCTGCGTGAAGTTAATTGTTCCGACTGCAACGCTCTATGCAAAATGCATTGTTGGTCTTCCGGCGGACAAAAGATAGGCATCTCGGATGTTTTGTCTCGTTGTGTTCGTATTAATTATCATTCGAAGATAATTTTTATGTTCATTTGAACACTTAATTACGATTCTGACACGCCACCGCTGCCACTGACGGCGCACATTGGAACAGAATAAGCACAATTTGGCCAAAAGTCATTTTCAAATAATGCACAATGAGTGTCAAATTATTGACATTTTTAGCCAAGTACTTGGGTGTTTAAAAAACGTTACTTAAGTTAAACTATTTTTATATTGGATGTAAAGCTTACGGTTTAGTTTTTAATGTTAGCCCGTTGGTGCTATATTATAAATAAATGTGCCTGCATTTTGTCATGTAGCTATCAGAGATACTTTTCCACAAATTGAAAGCACACATTATTACCGCTCTTAGATTTGAGTAATCGAAAAGATATAATATGTCTTGTCTTAATAATTGTAAAAAGAACAGATAAAACTCATCTCACACGGAATAATATTCGTAATAATTAATGGATTAACTTATTGAAGCTTATAAAACTCAATATAATACGTTTCATCGTTGAAGATAATATTAATAAATCTCAAATGAAACATGAAACAGACAATTTAATAAAAAGAAATGGTCGTCGCGGATGGGACTCGAACCTGGTCCCGGATAGATAGAGAGGTCCCGGTGTCTTTTCTGTTATATATTTCTTTGAGATTTCTTTGAGATTTGTTAATATTATCTTATATGATTAAATAATTTTCGTTTTTGGGTACACGAATCTATGGCACCTTTATTTATCCGCTCTCCGTAATAAAAGCTCACCTTTTTAGCTTTCCGAGGTTTTCCAAAAGAAAAAAAATGTTTTCTTACATAAGATACTTTTGGCAGTGCTCTGGCGATTTTGACCACTGTGCGTTGCATAGGTAATATAAGCTCAGACTGAGCGTGAATAGAACGTCTGATATATGTTTTAATGCAATAGCAATTACGTTTATTAAATAACAATGGTTTTCCGCCAGAGCCGGAACTAGGCATTTTTGTGTAGTTTCGTAACGTTCTATCTATCGGTTTTAAATTTCTGTAATATTCTTAAGTTGGTGTTTTTTTTAATATACAGTAATTACAGACAGTAATTACTCTACTCGAAAGTTTATTACAAATACATTAAATGTATTTGAATATTTTGTTCCCATAAAGCTGTCGTTTCTAACAAAACTGTGGTGTTTGGGAATAACCCGATAACTCCATTTTTGTCCAAATGCCAAAATATTAGAATTTTATTAATTATTTCTATAGTGTGCCCCGATGACAAAATAGGTTGTATCGAAATCGATAAAACTATTTACAAATAACAAACAAATATATTATTTGACCGGTCTAAGCTAATTAAAGCATTTTGTCGACAAAATCGTTGATACAAACAATGAATAGACAATTCTAAGAAATGTGATCTATACAGATTTGAAAGAAAAACTGATGTCCAGGTTTTGCTCAAGACCTTTCAACTTCTAGGAACCAAAAATTCAATGCAATTCTGCTCCAGAAAGAAATTCCACACCTGAAAATGTTTTACCAGTTTCAGGGGAGGTCGGGAAATTTTTTTGCTTACTTCGGGATCTCGGCCACGTTCACAACACAATCGGTTAATGTCTTCAGATTCAAATGAACGTAGTAATATATTTACTATTAATGCTATCGTCGCAATAAAAAATACCTAGCTAGCAGTGGCGTGCAGACCATGTAAGCTGAAAAGCGGTGCCTACGCTAAGAAAAACGAATCATAAAAGAATATTAAAAAAAAAAACCACAAATTTCCCATCCTGTTTTACATGAATGTGGTAACTTTAACTTGTATACACATTTTCGTATAATCAACGGAAGATGATAATAAAAAAGCAGCCTTCAAAATATTCAATACACAATTCATACCTGAATTTGAAAAACTATTGGTACACAGCCTACCTTTGGTCATAGAGCAATGCACACCACTGCTAGCTAGCTAGGTACCTACCCGACTGAGTGACTGAGTAATGTGTTTACTTCAATAAATAATCATTGTAAAGGTAATATGTTTATAATTAAATACCTTTAATTAATGATAATGCTAATTAAGATGATAAGATTTTTAGTATCAAAAGTCCGATTCATACAAATACGTCATTATTTATTATTTTTATTACGAAATGTAAAAATACACCCTGATGAAGTTAGAATACATTCTATAAAAACAAATTGACGGATTGGGTTGTGCATAAAATGTGATTCTATGTGTCTAGTACCAAGTAAGAATAATTGACGGATTGGGTTGTGCATAAAATGTGATTCTATGTGTCTAGTACCAAGTAAGAATAATTGACGGATTGGGTTGTGCATAAAATGTGATTCTATGTGTCTAGTACCAAGTAAGAATAATTGACGGATTGGGTTGTGCATAAAATGTGATTCTATGTGTCTAGTACCAAGTAAGAATAATTTTTCTTTCCATTCTTCACATTACATTGTTGAACTTTATACATTAAGTAGGTAATTTCAATATCTTATCTTTTAGTATATGTATTTCCAACAAAATGGCATAAATAATATTTTAGACTAATATTGATATATATATATATATATATATAACATACATGCATAAGAGTATACATTCCCTTCACGATGCAATGCACTTTTTGTTAAATTTACCAGTTGCTTTTTTATGATTTTTTCTCGCTGAATAGAGATTGGAGGTCTGCTGTAAGTAATTAACAAAGTACAGACGATATTAAAATTATTGAAAAATAAAACTAAAATTAAATGAGGGTTTTTGCTTTCGTTTTAAGCCACTTTACTTTATTTATGTTTATGCATTATCGACCGGTTTCGGTTGAATTCAACCTTTTTCAGGAACTTACACATATAAACTAAATTAACATACAGATATAAATATCATGATTAAGGCAGCGAAATTGTGGGAGAGAGACAGTATATCAAAGTAGAACAGGACAGAACATCAGAGAGGGGTATGAATAGGGGCAGGGGAGAGGGAGGGGAAGAAAGGGAAAATCATTAAAATCGGACTTTGTGTTTTTAAGGATGTTCCCTAAACTGAATAGAATTATTAATTGTGTTTGTGTTAAATTCGTAGAACTAGATTTAATTTTTTTTTTTAATTTAGTGTAAATCAAATTTAATAATGTTATTATTATATAATAAAAACAAAAAATTCTTGTAGAACTTAGTAATAACATTATTAAATTTGATTTACATTAAATAAAAAAAAAAAAAAAAAAACAAACAAACAAAAACAAAATCAAAACAAACAAACAAAAATTAACGTAAAAAAAAATTAAGAAAATAAAAAGTAAAAAATAGTAATTAAATAAACAAAAAAAAAATGGTTTTCTAAGTAGAAGTTAGCAAATCTTTTCTCAAAATTGAAAAATATAATATGTAGATCATTTTAAATCGTATATCGATAATGTAAGAAAATTCACCCTTTCTACGTAATGTAACAATCAGACAATCAGTTCGAAATTTGCATTTGGTGAGACTCAATAATAATTTTTTTGAGATACCTTTATTTTATATAAGTCAGTCAAGCATATTTTGTAAAAACTGTACTTTATAATACAATAACAATGAAGAACAGTAAAAAAAACAAGTATTACAGATTCAGTAACGTTATTATAAAAATTCATTAGTGCGAGAATAAATTAGCGAGGTAATTGCATTCCTGCATTTCATCAACGGCGTATCTTAAAAAAACACATTGAGTAATTCAATCAGCAGTTCTCATTCCACTACAAAGTGTTGAACTTCCTGCTGTAAAAGACATTGATGATTTGTCAGTCCATGACGATTGATGACGGAATACAATGCGGCCTAAGCGGAATGAAGGTTACACGGTCAGTCAGGTCCGCGATACCTACACCTATAGGATTAGATAATGTTGGTTCCGACTGAGTACGAAAATCATTCGCGTCGCATTCGGCTTTCAACACGAATACTTTTGGTTAGCCTTTGGTGTGAGGTTAAATCATGCCTGTGAAATTCTATATTATCATAGATAATAGACGTAAAGGAGGCATGACATAGATACATGGATAGTTAGACTGATCTCTGCGTGAGGGACAATCTTACTCAGAGGCAACTCACGTTCGTGTTGAGCAAATCTTATGCGTCAAACAAACTGGTTGAATCCTCTCACGTCTAATGCTGCAGAATTTGGGGACAGTGCACATGGACTGGGTTCAAATTCTCAGAATGACTTTCCATTTGGAAGCAATTTTGAAATCTTAAAATCTAAAAAACAATACTTTTTAAAAGGGCTACAAACTTTAACAAACTTTAACAAACCTCTCATACATTCTCTTCTATTATTCCATTCTTCTTCTATTCACATTCGCATCATAATTCTTATTACACTCGTTCATTCGCTCTACTTGCCCAAACCAACTAAGCGTCCATTTCTTAATCTTACTCAGTACGCTTACATCAGTCTTGCATTCTTTACGAATCTCAATATTTTTTACACGATCATACATGGTTTTACCACACATTCGCCTCAAGTATCTTATTTATAATGCATTCAGTTTGCTTTCATCCTTCCTATGCCAATTCCATACCTCACTGCCATACATCAGGGTTGGTATCAGCACTCCGCTGTGGACTGCTAGCTTGTGATAACATAAAATAAGCTATTTTTGTACATATGTGTAGTTTACATTGTATTATATAATAATTTTAAAATATAAAAATATAGATAATTATACTTACAGACACAGTCTAATATAAAAACAACACAGGAAAAAATTAAATTTACGTGACGGTTGTATGCGTAATATTTCCAGCAGCCGAAAGAGAGTTTTGTTTTAAAATCTAGTATTGAATACATTACGTCTACAAGGTGTTTTTAGTTGGGGTGTACCCCTTTGTACATAAAAGAACAAGGAAAGTATTTGCTCTCTGTCTGAGTACAGTAGTACGAGCGGAAGAAACTTGCAAACAAGTTACGGAAGCGTGCCGACGTCGCTGACCAAACTGCACGGACTCTCAAAGCGGCGGAGCCAATCAAAGTTTGGTATGTGGCACTGACTTCAAAATGAATATTCTTGCAATGATTAAATTAAAGACACCTTTTATAAAAACAACTGTAACCCTCCTTAAAAATTGTTTTTGAAACCAGATTGATATATAAAGTAATATTTTAAATAAATTCAAAAAGACCTTATAAGTCAAGTTTTATACAATCGTGCTATTGTTATTTTTTTTTAATTATATTTTTCAGTATTGTTATACTGAAAAATATAATTTAAGTAAAATCATGGTTTGTTACCCCTGATACCCAAAATTGTATATAAACCATAGTTTAAGAATTAATTGTACCAGTCTGAAGATAGCCGTTACAGACTGAAACCGGTAAAGGTAAAAAATAAAAGTGGAATAAAGTTAAAAAGTTTCTTTTATTTAATCATTGCAATGGAATTCCACTATGTATTAACAGGTCGCAAAAATAAAAAGAATATTCTTGCCTTAACGTAACTTGACGGCTAGACCCATTTTGGCACCAGCTTAGTGTACTGACGTCCACGTTTGTGTTGTGTGAATTTTGACTGCGGTAAATTATAAAAAAATTATAAAAGAGACTCACTTAATACTAAAACAAAATATAGCTGAACCTTTTACTTATTCGCTGTTTTACTTTGAATTGGGGACACGCCTAGCTCGCTTATTCTGGTTTCTCCCCCTTGCGTGTTAGGGCATCTCTATGTATTAATTTGCAGTAGTATCTGAGAACGATATTGGCAGCGCTTGCGGTGCGCTCGGTTTCGTACTAAGGCCCAACTCCCTTCATTCTATTATTAATACATGTTTTAGACGCCATGAAGAGCCGTGTGAACGGCTGAGTGTGGTTGCCACCTCTGGACTACAATTACAAGATACCTGGTTAAATAAGATGGGAGTGGTAGACCTGTCGATATGTTCAATATTGTCCCATTCAGAATCGAAAGGTTGCTTGAAATTGCAATAGCCGTATTTGATGACCAGATATGAATAGCCAGGTGCTTCCCAACCTTTCTAATCCCAATCTCTTTCTATCCCCGATCCATTGAGAACCACAACATACCCTGGAGGATGCATTATTTCCACTAGCTCTGGATAAATGGAAGTCTTGTACAGTAATCACATTTGAAAAATCTTTAAAAAAATCCCATCCGTTTCCTTCCGCAAGTCATTCCGAGCCGTAAATTTGGGGTGCCATAGTCTCACTGGTTTCAGGAATTTTGAACTCTTACGTAATTAAATATGCGCAATAAAATATAGAAATATTTTTTTATTCAAAAGATGTAAAATTACTTTGTGGTGTCATATTTATTAAATTAATGACAATTATTTTGTTTAAAACCACCGTATTTGATATGTAAATATCAAAAATATTAAATACAATGGTTTTAAACAAAGTCCTTGTTATTAATTTGTTATCTTCTATTTTTTAGTACAAAATTTTATACCCAATTTTTTTCCTCATAGCACCAACCAGTCAAACAGATATACATAATTGTTTTCTATAATATTTTTTTTCTCATCTCTTCATAAGTAATTAACTATTATACTACACTCAAATTATCTGGTATACGTAAACGATTACTCTATACTTTTTTCTTATTTCTTTGAACTTAACTTTTATTCTTTATTAAATATTTTACTACTCAAATTATCTGGTATACACAATTGTTATTATATATGCTATTCTTACACCTCTTTATACTTAATTATTATACTTTTTTTATTGATTTATTTTCATACTATGTCAATACTAGATATTTTCCCTTCTATTTTTGTATAATGGCACTTAATATGAACTAAACTTGTCAATTTGACTGTCCTAAAAGGGGATTTGTTCCTAGTTGGGCAGTCAAAGCTTTCTCAAATGTTTATGTTAAATAATGTGGATTTCAAATAAATAAATACTATTATTATTATTATTAATTTAAGAAATATTTTTGTTAGTTGATAAACTAAAGTTCTTAAAAACTTAAGACAAGATTTTTGTGCATAGCGCAAAGGGTAACAATTATTTTTATTTTTACAGGTGAAAATATAATAAAAACAGTAATTATTGAATGAAACACTAGTATATATTGATTAACTTGGCGGGTTTGCGATAAGCCGACGTAGCTCAACGGTAGAGCATCTGACCGGACATCAGAAGGGTGCAGGTTCGAGTCCTGTCGGCGACATTTATCTTTGCTCGGAAAGGTTTTTTCAATTTGGATGAGTGTTTCAGGCTAATAATTATTGTTTATAAAAATAATTAAATATTTTTGTAATCACATCCTACTTTAATGGTGTTTAACTTGACATAAATCAATATGATTACATAATAATTTAATTAGCTCTTCTATTCATACTATAATACTTTGTTTAAAACAATTATAAAGTGTTTTCTTTGCGCAATAATGTGAATAATGTTAATTATAATTAATAAGATAAGAAGTGTTATTATTAACAATACGCAGGAAGCAGTTAAATCGAACTACATTTTATCGCAGTAAGACAAAGAAGGTTAAGCCGTGTGATAATTAAGTTGGCAATAAACAGGAAAACTTTAAATATATTCCCCGTCTTCACCACTACCTTACTAATTTAATTATATGAAAAAAATTTATGCATTCTGGAACAATGTCCATTAAAGTACTATGCGATGTTTGCAAGAGGAAACATTAAAATTTATAGAGTAAATTATTACGAATTTGAATTTGAAATATGGCATAGATCATGAAGAATACACTAATAAAAGTTATCTTATAAATGAAGGTGATTATTTTTTCTATAAGTAACTTTCTAGGTGAAATAAACATCTACAGGGAGAATATTAGCGCGCGGTTTTCTTTGACATTATGTTGTGTTTTTCTTTATGTCATTAAAACACTGTACATACAAGGTGTCCGGGGATAAAGTGCAGTAACAATAGTTTGGGGGTGATTTTATATGACCAGTACAAGTAAAAAAGATACTAGTACATATTGATTAACTTGGCGGGTTTGCGGTAAGCCGATGTAGCTCAACGGTAGAGCATCTGACCGGACATCAGAAGGGTGCAGGTTCGAGTCCTGTCGGCGACATTTATCTTTTCTCGGAAGGTTTTTTCAATTTGGATGAGTGTTTCAGGCTAATAATTATTGTTTATAAAAATAATTGTTACCCTTTGCGCTATGCACAAAAATCTTGTATTAAAAACTTTAGTTTATCAATTAATAAAACAGATAAATAACTTTTTTCGATACTCCAACGTTTTAGTTTTTAGGTAAAAAGGGGGAATTGTTCGTTTGGAACAACAAAACAAATTTTCGAAAAATGTATTCACCTTTTTTATTTCTACTACCGTGTAGAATCAAACCCCGAGGTTACTGTAAAGTTTCATATGAAGCAATCATTTTGTGGGTATACATTAAATTTAAAAAAAAAGTTTTTTTTGTTATTAGAACGCAACATTATTAAATGAAGTGGCGTTTAAATAACAACAAAACATACATGCATATTCAATACACACATTTGTATAAACCAGTGGCGTGCATTCCTCTTTGACCAAAGGTAGGCTGCGTATTTTCGATTGTAATTTCATAACATTGGAAAGCAGTCATTTTTATTATTATCACCTGTTAATAATAATAATAATTGGATTACTTCTATAGCGCCGTTTTCGTGTAAAAATCACCTCAAGGGCGCTGTTCATGGTTATGGTCAGGTTGATGAATGAGATCAAAAATTGCTTACCTATACATTATCTAATTCTATTCGTCTTTCTTAAAAAAAATATATCTCACGCATTACATCTTTATGAAAAGTTCTAGAGCCATTTTCAAGGTAGGGACAGCATTTTAGCCTATACGAAATGTAGGTCACTCATATAAATTCACACTTTAATCCCATTTTAATAGAGACAAAATTAGAATATATAACCTTCCGTCACAGCCTTAAAATATTCCCAAAGTGGGATGCCATAGTTCCACTGAGTTAAGGCAGTTAAGCCTCATGTCACACAATAACTACATGTTTTAAAATATGTACATATATATTTTTTTACCTAAAATTAAAAAAGCCTTTCACTTTTTCGAGCCATAATCCCATTGTTGTTGAAGAGGAAGAATAACGTCGGGTAGAGATCATTATTAATTATTAGGCAATACGACAAACATAATGTTTTTAAAAATATATATATATTTTTGACCCTTTTCTGACCGTCCTACGTATGTTTTGCAAAATATTCGATGTATGAAATTAAATTTAAAAAGTGGAGAAAATAAATTCAATCTTTTGATGGGACGTTTTTTTTATAAACTTAATCAAAAGTTTTCTAATCCGCATTTAAAATGTTTTGCAAAATATATGTACGGTTAGAAAAGTCATACTTCTGATTTGATTTTGATAAATGCTTAAAAATCCTTTATCGTATTATGTAATAATATTCTAAATATTTCGTATAAAAAATCCACTTCTACGTCCCTCTCCCCCTTAAACATAACAAACGATCTCATTTCTAGAGTTTTACATTTCACTTACAATATTGTATTTCAATTCAACTAATTATCCAGGCCCGGGGCAGATGAGATTCTAGTATAGCAAAGTATGCAGTGTAGGTAGGTTTAGACGGGTAGGTACCAGCTACTGGCTGCAGTGGGTAGCGGTTAGTTACAGGCAGAGGTCTACAGTACAGTCTCAGTACCAAACACCTGTCCTAGTATGCCGTTACTAATTTACCTGTTCAGCAATTACCCGGGGTTAATAACGCGACACCGGTCAATCGAGAAGCGAGCAAGCCTTCCCCAACTGTTTCGTGTAATTAAAGATTCTAATTTATTATTACCTTGTGTCGTGGAAGTATGAACGAAATAGATAAAGGAGACTGTATATCTTTGTTCGCTAGTCGTTAGTAGGTAATCATTAGTCAATAACAGTGAATGTGAGGTATGTTTTTGATTTTTCGCCTCTGAACTTATTACTCAGAAAGATACTCACACTATGTTATTCCTGTATTTGTTCGATATATTATCTTTGAACCTACTGTGATGTGTTTTTCACCTGTTTATTATAACTAACTTTATATGTAAATGCCCATATAGGGCGTGTATTATACAATAAATAAATAAATAGTAATAAATAACTTTAATTGTCATTATGTTATAAGTAAATAACGATCGTATATTACGACCTAATAATAAAAAAAATTTTACGAGTGTGCTAAAATCAGATTTCGACAGATAAATAATTAAACACATATTACTAGCATTATCAGTGGCGGTTCGTGGCCTACCTCATTGGGAGTTCAATCGGAGATTAAAGAAGGGAGAAAATAAATTATTGTTTTTTTTCCATAATTATGTATATTTTTCCTTAGATCTAAAGAAATTTCATCATATCACTGTACCGGAGATCAGCGACCCAGCAACCAGGTATAATTTGCCGATTGATTAAAGCGTCTGTGGCTAATGAATATAACATCGCAGGTTATGGAA
Source organism: Halesus radiatus (assembly GCA_022606495.2). Taxonomy (NCBI): domain Eukaryota; kingdom Metazoa; phylum Arthropoda; class Insecta; order Trichoptera; family Limnephilidae; genus Halesus; species Halesus radiatus. Next base: position 42,846 of record JAHDVE020012264.1, on the reverse strand, counting down.
AAATATTTTAAATACGACAATCACAATTTACGCAAGAAACTAATCATTTTTTATATGCAAAAGTAATTAATAACAACTTAGAACTCGACAATGGCAGAAAAAACTATTGATTCTTGAAAAATACCTAAAAATTTGGTCTTAACAAATCACATATTCGCTGCGCACCTGGGCAGGTTACAGATTCCTAAGGTTTGCACGCTTCTACGATTTGCCGCTGAAGCGCCACGAGTATGTTATGTACAAACTATTTTTTAGAACAGGAAGTCCCGTTTTAGCAAATTTAAAAATCAATCGCATGTTATAAGTTAACTTTTAAAGACGTACGAAGTAAAATTACTTATAGTCTTTTGATTGTGTCAACATCTCGGGACTGTTATTTTATAAGTAGGGTTGATACATATTTTAAATACATTGTAGAGATGAAATTTTTATTAAAATGTTTTATTTTATTTTATTTGGAAAGCCAACAGTTTACAATATTTATGAAGTATAATGAATACCAATACTAGGTTTTCACTCAAGTGTCTTAATTATTCACAAATTAATTAAAAATTACTTAGTAATCACCACTTTATTAATATATACATATCAATATATCAACAAGCGAAGCTTTCCCCATCAGGAATATACAGAATACTTAATTATAATATCTTAATTATTCAATTACAAAAAAGTTACAAGTTTAGCCTTTGTGGGAGGGAGGGAAAGGAAAAGGATCTAGTCTGTTTAGAGTAATATGTATGTTAATATGTGTGTTTGTTATTTATTGATTTTAGATTTACTCACTGTATGAAGTGTTAAAAATTTGTGAAGCGTGATTAATAAACATATTTTGTTTTGAGTTAGTGTTGCATTGAGGAAGGCTTTTTATTTATTTATTTATTAAATTAAAAGAAATACTTAATTATTTCACTTTCTTTACTTAAATATATACATATTATATTAATTAACCACATACATACATATTATTCTTAACCTATTTTAATACTTATGCATCATATTACTTAATATTACGTTATATTATTTATGTACCTTACATATTATTCCTATTATACACTGTTATTTTGGGCACTTATTTTTAGATTGTTCAGTTTTTTTTTTAATGTTCTTATTCGATTATCCGTTTTGAGGCTATCGGGAAGGAGATTGTATATATACACCCTCATGACCTATGTTTCTTTTACCACTTTTAGTCTTTCCTGTATTCGTGTACAATTTATTATAATTTAAAAATAAAACAATAACTTTGTGTACATCACTTTTATTTGTTATATACTTTTGCCAACCGTTTATTATGTTGTCTTGTGTAGTGTTCGTGAACTTGTGTTGTTTTTATATAGTTTTATATAAAAAACGTCGTAATAGGCTTAGTATATAGTTTTGTCTGGTTTGTTTGATGGGCACTATTAATTGAATTCCCTCAAGTAGTTTAGGGCAATTCTATCACAGAGGTGAGTATTTTTTTCTAAAAACAGTATACATCTGCAGAATTTCTACGACTTTCCATTGACGAAATCCCAAAAAAACGCGAATGATTCCTCATGACTCAAGTGGGGACGATAGCCACGAAAATTGAGGTACCATATAAAATGATTTTGTACTTTATCAGTGCTTTCTGTGTGTGATATGTACTTATCTGGGATTCCAGACTTGAAAGGCATCCTCCAGAGAACTGCGTACATATGCGAAGTGCAGCATTTTCATTTTCATTGTGTTTCCTTTTTTTTTAAATCTTTGAAGGTTCTGAGTACGAAGTCAAGTGCCTCGGAAGCTTTTGCAATCATGGATTCGATATGGAAGTCAAAAATAAATTTCAGGTCTAATGTTGAAGAGCAACTGCTTTAGTATGCTGCAGTTATTGGAAGTGAGTTTTTGCGTCGTTTACTTTGTAAAACGCAGCAACGTTTACAGCGGGTAACATTGCGTGCCGCTTAAGGGGTCAAATAATTGGGACTGCATCTATTCGTTAGTAAAAACTTCGCCATTAAATTGTTAAAATATAAACGTATTTATAATCATTAATGACGCCAGCAAAGCGGAGGACAGCAAAAACACAATGTCGGAAGATGCAGGAGGTAATTGCCGCGGAATTGATGCATTAAATTGTTGTCAAATATACCCACGCACGCACGTTTCGTATTAAGAAGTATTTACCATGTTTTTACATGACTTATCCGTGAATATTATCTTCTTAACCATTTACATGTAAATGTCACGGGTAATCAAGCGGAATTATGATAAGTGAAAAGGGCAGTAACTGGCGGCTGCCTGTCGGATGTTGTTACTTGCGGAATGAAAGGGACCAAAGCTCCGTTGGATTACGGCTGCTTGTTAAAATCAGCCTTCTGGATTTTTACAGAGTTTCTGTGATAATAATTACGTAAAGGAACCAACATATGATAGGATTTTGATTATGAAATTATGTAGTTTATCTGCACGCGTATGCTTCAAATTGCTACAAGTTTTATGAAAATACAACTTTGAACATCCACCGGCACAGTGCAGTGCAGACACGTACAGTGGTATGCACGGCGCAGAAGAGAGTATTCACACCACACCGTGCGTGAATGTGTTCATAGATAATGTAAGCAACTAATTTTGCCGTGCCTATCATTTTACTCTGTACTGCGCGGTGATGATATGTGGATCTAACTTTAATATTAATTAACGGCTCACAGCGGTTTATTTACTGAAAATTAAAATACATTTTTCCATATTTATTCTATAAGTACGTAGTTATTTTTTATCTTATTCAAACAAGTGTAAGTTTTTTCAAAATATAATAAAATACTTATTGGACGTTTTCTCTTATTTTCAGAGTTCCTGGTGCAAAATCAAACCCGACTACACCCCCTTCTCACCACGATACCCTCTCCCCCCGCCATGGGAATATCCGAGGAGGCCAAGCCGGAAGAGGCCTCTCCCCGGCCGCCACCCACTTCCGACTCGCCGCCGGATATCCACCGCTCTCTGCACTCCCCTCCCGAGAGCGACCATCGCAACAACAACAGCAGCATGCTTCATTCCCCGCATGAAGTTAGAAGGACCATCCATTCGCCGCATAATAGTGAAGGATATCGCACGATTCATTCCCCGCATGATCATCGCTCCATGAATTCGCCGCTTGACAACCACCGCTCCATCAATTCGCCACTTGACAACCATCGCTCCATAAATTCCCCGCTTGACAACCATCGCTCCATCAACTCGCCGCTCGACAACCATCGGTCCATGAATTCTCCGCATGATAACCACCGGTCGCACAACTCGCCGATGGACCACCGTATCCACACGCCTCCGGATGCGCACCATGGGATGCACTCTCCCGGCGAGAGGTCCGGTCCCCCCGGCAGCACCCATAGCAACCCCTCTGATAATAACAGCGATGGGGAGATGGATGAGTTTGCTCCCAAAAGGAAGCAAAGACGATACAGGACGACCTTCACGAGCTTCCAGCTGGAGGAACTTGAGAAAGCCTTTGCGAGGACGCATTATCCGGATGTTTTTACTAGGTAAGTTTCCGTAATATTTTAGTTTCAACTGTTTCACATAGATGGTAATGTCGGTAAGATAGTACAGTAGCGATATCTGAGAACCTCTCAATGCCAGAAAGACAGATTAATACAAATTTAAATAGGAGCAGCTTAGCTTCCTGGCTCTTCATGCCCATTATATGGATGTTTAGTGTATTCTATTAATAATCATCTGTGTGTTGTTTCAAGTGATAAATACACAACGCTTTCAATATTATTTGAAATTGAATATAAAGAGAAAAGATTAGTTGAAGTTCCTGCAAAGCCCGATAACTTTAAACCTCTAATGACGTGTTCAAAATACTCTGATTCCTTACAATGAATTCAAAATATTCGTAAAATCGTTGTTCGAAAATAATAGTAGTCCACAATGCATACTCCTGAATTACCACACCGCTGCATAATCATGAAATAATGACGGTGACTCACCGTAAACCGCCGCGCCGTGGTAGATTAAGATTCATAGAGCACGAAACACGATGATTATTCAATTACACACAGCAATCATCAATTACCAATTACTATTCCGCAATCGACACAATGACTCGATGACCGCTGGAGCCGATGCTGGATGCTTCTAATATAAATAATCATATATAATTGCCCCGACTTTGAAAGGCTCGGAATCTCGAAAGGCATGAGAAATATCAAATACCAGCTGCTCCCGACTCATTGAGATAAAAATACAATTTTTATGTCAAAGCCTGCCTTTCTGTCATTTAATATACAAAGTTGTGATTACAACTTAGATGTGTAGTATAGACAGCCCTGATTTAATTAAACTCATTCAATTTCTTGTACCTACGAGAGCTGCTTCTTCCAAAACCCTGTTTAAATGTAACAGCACCAGGACTGAGCATTACAAACACTCGCTTGTATCTAGATTATATGAAGTTAGTAATAGATACGCGATGAAGTTAGTAATAGATACGCAGATGTAGCGGATCTGTTTAACTGCACGGAAGGTATGTTGGCGACACTTTATGTTTCATATTAATAATGATTCATGGCCCGTCTCCCTTGATTCTAATATCTATAGATAAAATGGTAAATTTCTAGGTCCAGAGTGGTTGATGACGCTTGTGGGATGTAGGTAATTACGTATATGATTGTATGATAGGCAATGTGGATGGCTAAATCAGTGTGGGCATAGATCACATATCTCTACTGCGGATTTAGTACTTAAAGGTACTTGCAGTAAAGAGTATAGTACAGCAATACCTACGGTCTACAGTCTACTAGGTCTTGTTATTCTACCGCTACAAGCCATTACATCAGTTCTACTATCACAATTACACCTGATTTTCACACGGATTTATTTCACAGTGTGTCCAGACTGACTGTATCAAATATTTGATCCATTGCTTTTTAAAAGTGGTTAAGTCTCCCTTACTGGTATAATTATTATTGAACAATTTATATACTGCCGTAAACGGCACTAAACAATTACTGAAGAAAAAATACGACATTTGTCTAGTAGCGGCGACCAAAACATCGCTGCCGCAGAAACACTACAAGATACACCGCGATAAATAAATCGTTGCATTTGAACAGCTTTCCAATGGATGTCATTAAGGCTATATAACCAGCCGGCAAGAATTTGTATTTCACTCAAAAACGATTATCGCGCTCGGCGAGAGATGGGGACACTAAGGATGCGGACGGTAAACTCTTGTCCCGCGGAACCGATGAATCCTATAGTGTGGTTCCGATGAAATTATTGATGAATTCTCGGTTCCAGCATTTTTACCGAATAATTTGTTATTTGGGTCTTGGGCATGGAAGTACATAAACATGAAAGAGAAATAACCACAAATAAAGCATTATACATCTACCGCTATTTTTTCCGTACAAAAATTGCTATCATATATACCTACATTCAAAATGGAAAACCAGGAAAACACAATTTTTTTGCTGTTAATTCTACAAATAGCGAAATTGAAGTGAAAGTTTTTTGATCTGATAATAAATATTTTTATTAAAAAACATAAAAGATATGATAATGAATTTTATTATTATTTAAAAAAATGTATAATTCAAAATTAATATTAAAGTAAATTGACAAGCAATTGAAGACGCCATTTTTAAAACTTTTTTTTATTTCCAGCATTTTGGATATTGGATAATAATATAAAAAAAGCTTATTATATAAATAAATAATACTTATTCAAAATAAACACAACATGACACATTTATTCCAAATCGCTCTTTTGCTCCGAGCGAGAAGTAAACGGCAGGAAGCATCGTTATTACGGGGAAAGTCAAAGATTATTGAAAGGATACTTTAAGGAAGTTATTGGAGATTTACGTGAGCACCCTGCAAAGCTTTTCTTTTATATTAAGGTCACTATATTCCTTTAATTGTTAGTTATAAAGACTTGGTCCCTTAAGGTGTTTACAGGGTTTTAAACAGAGACCGGAACAAGACTGCCTCAGAACTATAATGATAATAATAATATTTATTAATTTGAAACACACATTATATAACTTCAACATCAAAGCTTTGATTGCCCAACTAGGAACAAATCCCGTTTTAGGACAGTCAAATTGACAAGTTTAGCCATTATATAAAAATAGAAAGGGAAAAGTTAGTATTGACATAGTATGGTAATATAATATATCTAGAAAAAAGTAAGAGATTAGGTATGTGTGTTTGATAGGTACTGGTTGGTGCTCTGAGGAAAAAATGCGTTTAAAATTGAGTACTAAAAAATGATAATATTATTAAGTAATATTGATAAGATTGAGTAATATATTTAACTATCGATCAGCTTTATGAGCCTGAATTGGCTGAATTTTACTTACATTATTTGTGCTCTTTGGGAAAAGATCTTAACTGAATTAAAACCCCTAACCAGGGGAAGGAAAAAGGAGAAACATTTGGTTATAAACAAATTACTAACGTTACTTTTTGTACTAACTGAATAAAATATATTTAATCTGTTATTAACTTAGAAGAGAGGCTACTGACCACCATATTGAATCAACAGTTCCAAGATACTTGGCTTTATACTCAGAACCTACAACGTTTTAAAAAGGTAAATGGTAAAAGGTACAATGAAAATGCTCTACTTCGCGTAAGTACGCACTTCTCTGGAGTATGCCTCTCAAGTCTGGAATACCAGGTACATACCACATACAGAAATATGATTGAGAAATTACGAAACCGTTTTCTACGATACCTTGGTTTTCGGGGGGTATCATCTCCACTTGAGTCATGAGCAGTCAGCGGCGTTTTTCGGAATTTCGCCACTAGAAAGACGTAGAAATTCCGCAGATGTACTGGTCTTACAAAAAATAGCCACCTCTGTGGTAGATTGCCCTGAATTACTCGAACGAATTCAATTAGGAGTGCGTAACAGACAAAACAGACAAAACCACACATAACTCAAAACAAAACACCTTTATTCACCGCGCTTCACACATTTTTGACACTTCGTACAGTGAGTTGGACTTATTCAACTCAGCCCCTTATAATTTCAATCCTAAAATCAATAAATAACATTCATACAACACATATTACTCTACACAGACTAGATCTTTTCCCTTCCCCTCCGTCCCATCAACCTAACCTCATAGGCTAACTTTGTAACTTTTCTTTTTTAATTGAGAAAACCTATTATTAGTGCATTTTAAAAATATATTTACTACACATAATAATTATAGTAAACTGTTGGTTTATCAAATAAAATTTAAAAAAAATAATAAAATAAAATAAACTGTTTGCTGCATCCTCTTTGGACTGCATCCCTGACTACGACGTCGGCTCATAGCTGCGACTAAACCATAGAGGAATAATATTCATTGGGGGTAAATCGACAGTCGCGTCGCAGCAAAGACAGGACCATTTGAAATTTTTAATCGCTGCGATCGTTTAGTCGCAAGTGTGTGCACTCGTATTTGAAACAATGAGTTTTATTTTTGCGACTAGAAATCGCAAGTGGAGCCATCTCTAATAGTTCACAAAAAACAATAAGTTTAAATTCAATTTTCAAAAAGATTATTTAACTTCACACTGAAACATTGGTACGACTGTTTGTCTGAATATATCATAGTGACATCACTAGCGACCACCCTGCGGTCAATTCAACTTTGAATCGCTGCGTTTTCATAATCGATTGGCGTTGCGCATTGAGAAGATTGACTGAATTATCAGCAGGCAGTTTGTTACCGCCACTTTGGCCATGTGCGGGTACACAGGGTACACAGGGTACACAGTACACGGACACCTAACGAAGGGAATATCCCGCGATCCATCTAATTATCTTCCATCATGAACCATCCTTATCAATATTACTATAAACAAATCACTTGACAAATATTCAAATTCGTTTTAAGGCGATGCAATGAAAACTAATGAAAAATCTTTTTTTTTTTAGTTCGAAAATTGGATTGACTTGAAATATCATAGTTGATTTAATTAAATACTGCAAGTAGAACACACCTTGGTCATTCGTTTAACCGTCAATTTTTGGTGTGTCTTCTTATAAACCTAGAAAAAAATAAAGTATCACACCTAAAAAAATGTTTAAAGTGCAAAATCTCCTACTTACGAACCATTTTTTGAAATTGTTGTATTGTCCATTGCGACAAATCAAAATTTGTAGAATATAACCATAAAACATTTTAACACCCAATTTGGTGACGTTTTTCTTGAGTAAATCGAAACATTCAACATTTTCACCACCTGCATAAGGAGTGCGTGATTTCGTTCGAATTTTAAGAAGTTGCCTTAACTGCAATTCCGATTACATGTCAATGATAATACATTTTTAAAGGAGTTTGTGTTTTAATTATCATAGCATTATTAAACTCTGTAAGTGCATCACACATACTTAATAAGTGTAGTTTATTATACTTGTAGTATAAAATGTACCGTTAGCATCACCTGTCCCGATCCTTTCTTCCTCTTCCTCTCCCCCTTCTTATTCTGTTTTCTTTCTTTATCTTGTTAGCTTCATAAATAAAACCTCTGTATTTAACCACTGTTAGCACAATAAACTTTTTTGGCTTTCCTTTGTATATATATTTGTATTAAAAGTTATTTGTTTCTGACAAATAAATAAATAAATAATTTTTAGAATTTAAATTACTTTTATCTGACATTTCGAGCTTTTTAATGATTTGTGTTATAATATTGTTTTGGTTTTCTGTTTTATGTCACTGTTAAAATTTTGGAAAAGATTTTTCATTACTTTATGATTTAGAATCTGTATGTACTTGTAATTTTCGATAGCTCTTTATATTATGTTCTAAAATCCATGTAAAGCCCGGATAAATAAATTTGAAGCTGTTGATGTACGTAGCATAGGCAAACCTAAGGAAAATCATATAACAAAGCTAGATAGTAAAAATAATTGGAATTAAATTATTTTCAAAGTACGTGCCAACAGTTAATATCGGTATATACAGTCGGTCACTTATACACTGACCCGATAACAATAATTACTCGGTGATTCATTGTTCATCTCCAGAATCTCTCGTCTCTCTGTGGGAAACGTCAGCTATTGTGAAACGCAATCTGAGATCTGGCGTCCGACGGTTCATCTCGTCTTGAAGAAAATCTAAGTTTATTCGTGAGGTGAATGAAGGTAAAACAAGTACCAAAACGTTTTTTGTGCTGATTTGTTTGTTCGTTGTCGTCGCTGTATTTAAAAAAACCGATTTTTTATATTTATATTTTTTATATACTTGGGTCTTGAGGTGACCCATGTCGTAAGATGGAGGAAACACAGAGACCGGCAGATCATTCCAGAGACGAGCTGTTGAACACAAGAGTGAGTCGTAGAAGCGACCCGTTCTCGTGTGACAAATTTCAACCGTGTGCAAATGTTGGGCGCGCGTATGGCGTGTTTCGCCACTATGCACCGGTTTCAAAGGGATCAACGACGATAGTTCCTCAGAGCATCTTCCATTAAAATACCGGTAGAACAAGGAGAGCATTCCCACTTGACGTCTGTGCTCCAAAGATTGCAATCCGTTTATTAAGATAGGCGAATCTATCAAACGGACCGCCCGTTTCTGCAGAGTCAAGTTTTTTTCAGATATTTTGGGGCTCCCGACCAGAGATGGCTGCCAAATTCTATAGTGGGGGGAACTTGCGATTCGTACAGGGTCAGCAGTTGTGTACTATTATAGTATCTGCGGGCTCTTTACAATACGCCCAGCTTCTGAGAGGCTAACTTTACTCTGGCTTCGATGGAGCCCCCATACCTGAGCTGGTCACTTAAGGTTACACCAAGCATATCAATGGAGGACTTGTTGGGAAGATTGCTTCCATTAAAGGAGACTAGATTGTCATTTTGATTCCTTTTAGACGTAATCAGACATGTTTGGGTCTTTGAAACATTAAATTCGACTTTATCGACTATTACTTCTGACAGCTGTTTCGCCTTCCGAAGACATTTTGATAATGCCTTTGGAAGGCGTAACAGCTCTCATGCGTAATGCTAATAACCCGGCAGATTTAAAAAAAAAAAAAATTTTTTTTTTTTTAAATAAAAAACAGTTACTATTAAAAAAATTACTATAAATTAAAACGTAGTTCTACAAAATAAACATGAAAACAATAAATGTATCGATTTGTTTTAATGGCACGATTTTACATGTTTTTTTGTTTTTGTTTTCAGAGAGGAGCTCGCAATGAAAATCGGTCTGACAGAAGCAAGAATACAGGTAAAAAACACATAATAGTAATAATAATAATTGGATAATTTGTACAGCGCTGTTTTTATGAAAAATCCCCTCAAGGACGCTGTACAAATATTACTTCCTAGTATATATCTAATTATGCACAAAAAGATACAGAAACATGCTTCCTTGGCAGGTCATTTCAGATAAACACTTTTATTAGAAATTTTAATTTTGAAGAAGAGACAAGTTTTACAGTTGCTATTTTACAAGTACAATTCGAATTTCGAACGGCATTACCGCATACTGCTGCGCCAGTCAGTTTATGCCCTCAACATTCTCTAATTAATATGATACATTTGTAAAAACATTAAATTTCGTTTTGGAAAACAACCTTATCCACGTTTCACCCGGGCGACGAGAGATGTGAAGGCCAATAAATGCGTTGTGTCAAGAAAATATTCGCACCCCCAACATCTAAACTGTCACAAATCAAAAGTTGTCACAATGGGATAATGAACTTAAGTCTTTTTACATGCACTCGTTTTGTTGTTTATCTACCGCAGTGCACAATATATGGTTCTTTCAATTAATTTCAATTCTTTTGGCCGTTGTACGTTGCAAAGTTACAAAATTTAACCGACGTAAATTTTCTTTAAAGTATAAATACGATTCATTTAAATGTGGGAAATTATTTATTTCTCAATTAACGCTTTTTCTTATGGATTGAAAAAAAAATTGTGTTTTCATTTCACAATTAACGCTTTTTCTTATGGATTGAAAAAAAAATTGTTTTTTTTTTTTTCCGAGTGTTCCACTTGATGAAAGCAAAATTACTATAAATAAATTACTCAATTCATCAAATATTCCTAAGACATTATCAAAAGATTTATATAATTTATTTAATGTTATTTTAAAACAAAACTATTTTCAATTTGATAATATTATTTTTAAACAAAAAGATGGTTTATCAATGGGGTCTAGTATTAGTCCTTTATTAGCTGATATATTTTTAGACAATTTAGAGAATAAAATTTTTAATAGTTGCGCTTTATTATTAAAATATGTTTATTTTTGGAAAAGATATGTAGATGACGTGTTTTGTATTTGGACTGGGAATGAAAGACAACTAAATATTTTCCTAAATTTTCTAAATAAAATCCATAAAAAAATTAAATTCACCATAGAAATTGGACTAAATTTTAACATAAACTTCTTAGACTTAAATATTTCTATTATTAATAATAAATTTGAATTTAATATATATCGTAAAGATACTTATACAGATATTGTTATACATAATACTTCTAATCATCCATTTTCTCAAAAATTATCAGCTTTTCATTCTATGCTTAGTAGATTAGTTAATATACCATTATCAAATAATAATTTTAACAAAGAATTAAATATAATTAAACAGATTGCAATAAATAATGGTTATAGTACTAAATTAATAAACAATATGTTAAACAAAAAGCTTAAGAAAAAATTTATTAAATCTTATGGATATCCACAAATAACTGATGTTAATAAACAATGGAGAAAAATATTATTTTTAAATAACAATACCGCAAATTTAATAATTAAAAACTTGCCAAATACTATCCAACCAGCTTTTTATACCAATAATAAATTAAAAAAATACATTTTAAATAACAAAGATAAAAATAATATTTTGAATAAATCAGGAGTATATAAATTGATTTGTAATGATTGCAACTATTTTTACATCGGAAAGACTTGTAGAAATTTCAGTATTAGGGTTAAGGAACACCTAAGATGTTTAAATAATAACAACTATTCTGAATTTGCAAATCATATTTTAGAAACCAATCATTCGTTTGATATAAATAAAGGTTTAAAAGTTTTACATACAAATACAACTGGTTTACAATTAGATAAATTTGAAATTTTAGAAATAAGAAAAGTGTTAATAGCGAATTAAATTTAATAAATAATCAAATATTTTTAAAAAATAGCTATCTCTTAAATTTATTTTCATATTAATATTAATAATGATAATTTTTATTTATATTTCTAATTTAAATGTATTATTCAATGTTTTATAATTATTTTGTCATTAACATTTTTAATCTGTTACTTACCTACTTTAATTCATTTTTGTTTATGCTCATATTTGGTATATTCTTAAATTATTGTTTTAAATTTTATATCATTTTTCTATACTTGAAATTATTTTTTAGTATTCATTTATTCCTGAAGATGATAGCATTGCTATCGAAACATGTAGAAATATTTAAATATTTTAAGTAAAGTGGTATATACAAAGTGTATTTTCAATTTATATAATTAATAATGATGCCACAAAGTTACAAAGCATTTCAAGAAATTATGAAAAAAAATTGTTTATTACTATATTTATTAAGCATGGAAAAAAATGTTTTTTATTACAAAAAACTATCAATTTAAGGATAAAAACTGTCGGTCATAAAAACAGCAATTTAAGAACATTTTTCTGGATAATCGCGACATTCTGTGATAAAAACTGTAATTGAATCAAAATAAAATCACGCACATCACCGCTCATAATTAGTATGTATAATTAAATAATTACACAGGACGAGTCACCGGTCTCATCAGTATAGCCGGCAGTGTTGTCTCCGTCGCTCAATTTGTGTATAAAAACCATGTTTTCATAAAGGTACTAGTGTATTACCGCGTAATCGGTTCAGAGCCAGCTTTATTGTATTTCGTCGTCGTGTGAAATCGAGCGACCTTTTTGAACATCGAATTGCACAATTTTTGGAATATTTGTGTTTATTATTTTTGCAATAAATGATGATCGTACGCAGCTATTCGCGTAAAGAAAAGTCTATCTGAACGAACGAAGAAGTGAACATCGTTCATCATCGTTTCAAATTGTAATTAAGAATTTTAACCGTTGCTCTTAAAAAAATTGTGTTTATTTTTATTCATCAATATTCGTTATGACAACATTCGAAAAAAATTGTTTCGCTTCGTGACACTTGATGATTTCTAAAACATGGTTTTATGGTTAGGAACAAACTATTATTAGACCGGTGAATAAACACCGGTTAAAAACATTTGTTTTGTTTCTTAGTCTTTCAATTAATCAAAGTAATAATTTGATCGCTGATCGATGGGTGATATTAAAAGTAGCCCAACCACAAGATGAGTTTAATCTCTTCATTTCCAAATGATAAATGGTTTACCGGGAAAGTAATTTGTAAAGGTCGAGCGCAGGAATCAATCATTTAAGTCAGTTAATGATGGAAGATGTTTACACTATTTTTTATATTTTTAAGGTGTGTTTATATGCCTACACATTACATAACTGAAAATTTAAGAAAATCATTGTTTTGTGTATTATACACAGTGGCGTGCACAGAGTTTTTCATCAGGGTGGGCGGTAACTTTTTGTTTTCGCTAAGGATGGCTAAGCTGCTGGCTTTAGCCGATTTTGTTTGGGATCACCTAAGACACGTCAAATATTGAAGTAACCGCTTCCTTTATGCATACTATAAATCAATTACTAGGTGCTAATTAAAAGAAATACCAACAGATGGCACTGATTGCTACATTTGAAGGCTATATATTTGTATCAAAAGGCACGGCCTTTCGAGTTGTCCCTTATGAGCATCGCGCATATATACATTTTTTGTGTTGAATGAAGTCAACATTTGAATATTATGTGTGAGTCATTTTGCATACTTAGTTCCTTTGATACATTTAGTAGTGGGTTCGGTGCGGATCGCGTGGCGCTGCATTTCTTAGTTAATACTTCGCGCATGTTTTTGAAAGTGTACATTGATTTATTGAATAATTTAAAATAAATGATTCGATTAAGGCAGTGCTTATGTGCCTATATTTACTAGCATTACATACTTATTTACAGCGTTATTAATGAAATTAAATCAATTAGTTTTGAACCTAACCATGCCTTTTGCAGCAGTATAACAAATAACAACAAACAAAACAAAAAAAAACACTGGATCACATTCTGACCATAGCAGGGGAAGCAATTACATGGACAGACAAATGTAAGAAACGGGGAGGAAGCAATCCACGATCATTGGTCGGAATCATTTTATTTATGGAACAATACTTAAAAGTCTTATTCATCACAATTTTTACTTAAATTTCTTAATTTCCACTACTTCAAGATTATCTTGTATGTTTTCTATGTTTTTATGTGTAAAATTGTAATCCTTCTGTCTTTATTTTTTTTTGTAAATATGTTAAATGATTCTAATATTAAAACACCGAGTTTGGCCAATATAGAATGAAGTGTTGTTTTTCGTCTTTAAGGCCCTTTATATTTTGTGAATAGTAGTATTGAATTCAAAGCCTTTTGTTCACCGTCTGATGCCTGCAAACACCAAATAAACAACTGCATCCAATATCTACTGCTGGTTGCACGCGTGTTATGTTTTTCATTAGGCTAAACCCTTAAACATGGACATTCGATAAAAAATAGGGTAAAGGGATTATTTGACTTCTGCGACTCAAAAATATTTTCAAATAATACCCTCACGAAGCAAAAGTAACCCAAGCATAAAATTTCATTTATCAGATCATTTATTTAATGTCCAACCTCTAATTACCTTAAGTAAAGGCCCCACGCAAAGCACATCGACTATTTTAAAGACAGATTAATGCTGACACACAAATTGTTGCTCCCTTTCATTGACTGCGTGTATTTCACTTGCTGGCTATATTTTTTAACGTAATTTTAGGTTGAAACAACACGTCTCCCGTGTTGAAAAAATAATTACACAATAACATCAGTTTATTCCCAGATCAAAAGAATGTCAATTTCAGTATCAAGATCACCGAGATAATGTAAAACACGATCTTTGTGATTCGCCCTCCATTGCCAGCGGGCATCGGGGAGGCCGGGGCTAATTGAGCATAATAATGACATCTTAGGGCTCATTCCTCACGGGGGGAGAGGGGTAATTGAGGACAGTGTGCATTCAGGAGGACAACCAGATAATTAAATAATACTAACCGTTCCGAGCCGCGCAGAAGACAGAAGTCACAGTTTTTGTGTCGACTACCTGAAGGATGCTATGTGACCTGAAACATGAGGTCGATTTGATGATCACCATCCGGCACTATGGGACACCTATCTAGGCGTTAAAATGTCCGTTTAAAAACACATTTTACTTTAATCGAATACATGTGCCTGTGAGATGTGCTTAAAATTAAAAGATGCGTTGTTAGTATAAATTTAAGGCCATATGATATATGGGTATTTATGATGTTCAAACACGAAGTAAAACGTTGAAAAAAACCTAAAATAGACGCATGCCTGAGCTTAGAGTTGTGAAATAGATGACGTTAGCGCCGCAGGCGGAACATAATATGTTTTTAAAATAATGTAAAAACTTTCAGTTTCAGTCTTCCTGGTGTCCGGGATTTGAAAAATCCCTACTCAAAACATGCTCATTACCGATATTATCGAATCATGAGATTTCTGCCGACCAGTTTGTTTTAATATTTTGCCATGTGGGGATAGAAGATTTACAAAAAAAGAGTATCATTGTTTACATTTCGTAAGTATTTCACCTGTTTATCTTTTGACAGCAAAAAACAGAAACTATGGAAAGGATGCAAAAAAGTGGAGAATGTTTTCTAAGAACGTGCTCCGGTTTGCAAAGGTTTCATTTCCCAAACCGGGAGCACCGAGAATTTTAACTTTCTCGGTATCTGCGCAATGTCAATCAATTAATTACACAACCAACTGGATGAAATTCCGCCATTAGCCAACTCACCTCGACTCCTTTTAAGGATTTGTGACATTTATACTTTACATGTTTTATCCGAATCTCCCCCTTTTTGCGAAAAAAATACGTCACAAATCAAGTTGTCCGAGTTTCACCGCATTCTTTTTTGAAGGAATATCTCCGTTTATTTCTGTATTTCTTACATTTTCATTTGGTAATGGGTACCGACATTGACATTTTATAAATATTTATTATAGCGAGCCTTTTGATTCGGCATAATAACATAATTTACCTTTTACAACGTTTTCGGGAATAATAATTCATTATAGAATAACTCGCTGAAGCGGAAATGGATAATAATACCTACATACCTTATTTATTTGATTATTTATATGGATTTTAATACATAATACAAAGAGCTATCAAATATTACAAGTAAATAGAGATTCTAAACCATAAAGTAATGAACAATCCTTTTCAAACGTTGTTGTGTAGTGAGATAAAATGGAAAACCAAAACAATATTATAACATAAATCATTAACGCTATATTAGCCACGCTACAATACTACATATTGTAGCATTCATCAAAGTACTGGTATAGATGACGCTTTACTGTATAAATGGAGTCTGCAAATAACATCGACAATACCACCAAACCTATTGCCCGGATCATACATTCTATTGGTTAATGAATGAAACTGATAGTTGGTTGTGTAAGTGTTGCAAAAAAATGTTACAGTTTGTTTTGTTTTCCTCGTCAGTACATTTAATTTAATAGTGGCGATGATGGCAGGGCTGTCGATTATGTTGTTAATGAATGAATCAGACATCGTAATCAGATGCAATTGATTTATCAAACTTGCATAATTAATGTTACCAATTGTAATTTTGAGTTAAAAATTTATATACTCCAGAAATTTGTGCTAAACACGTTATATATTGTTAGAGTGTACTTTATACAAAGGGGACCAAATAAGTGAATTCTACTCCACTTGACTTCTAACTAATGAAGATATAATATATAAGAATCATTCATTTTTGTAGATCAGACATGATTTATTTGATTGGATAAATATAAAAGCTAGTAATTTTTTTTTACGAAACGTCAGTAAGGAGAGACTTTATGAGCAAAAAAAAACATTAATCGCGATTTTGAAAATGCTTTAAAAATTGTCAAAGCTCTTTAAAGGGTAACATTCAGAAGCGATAATTCTCCATCTTATCATTACAAGGAGCAAGAAGTGGTTTAATTTAATTGGAAGTACTTCAAAAATTCCGACAAGCTATTGATACAGAAGTTACCCTCGATGGCGGATTAAGGTCCGCGAATTAAAACATTGCTCTGAATTATTCCGATTTTAATTAATCGATTTATATTATTTGAATAAGTTAATTAACTAAGGCGGGAAGATAAGGTTCGTATGCTTCCTTTGTCGGTAGCGACTTGGACTCCATTTTACTTTAATCCTCACATTAGTAAGCTCTGATTGGAGCAATCAAACCAACCTGCCGGGAAACCTGCAATTCGCAATTAATGCGAATTGCAAGGCATTTGCGGAGGAATTTTTGATCAAGCTTAATCACTTAATTTGATAGTTAAAACATGAACTTCCTTATACCATTTTTGCAGTGCTTGTTTTTTGGATTTTCCGAAAAAATCTCCTATATATTGGTCACCTCATGTGGAGCGACACACACGAGACCAGATCGAAACGTTGGTTGAATTGAACTATGTTTAATGACTCGATTTGAAGAGTCACCGTAATATTCCTCTTCCCATCTCCTCCCAAGTTGGAATTCTATAGTTTAATTTTGCAAATGATAACCCAGAAAAAGATCGATTGAAGACGCGATAGTCAAAGAAGCTCGTGACGTGGTTTCCTATTATGTGACTGGTACGAGTCCAGTCTGCACTGTTTGCATAGGAGGCGCTGGGCACAAGAAGAATGTCTACTATAAAACACACTGACCTTTAGAATGTAAAATCGATTGAAGACGCGATAGTCAAAGAAGCCGCACCTCGTGACGTGGTTTCCTATTATGTGACTGGTACGAGTCCAGTCTGCACTGTTTGCATAGGAGGCGCTGGGCACAAGAAGAATGTCTACTATAAAACACAATGACCTTTAGAATGTAAAATCGATTGAAGACGCGATAGTCAAAGAAGCCGCACCTCGTGACGTGGTTTCCTATTATGTGACTGGTACGAGTCCAGTCTGCACTGTTTGCATAGGAGGCGCTGGGCACAAGAAGAATGTCTACTATAAAACACAATGACCTTTAGAATGTAATATTTTCCAGAAATGAAAACTTTCAAAATTCGTCACAAATTCAAATTCAAATAAAAGTAAAAGGGGATTAGCTTATAGGTACATTCTTTTTCTTACAGTCAATTATATGAAAATAATAAAAAAATACATATTATACGTTACATAGTTAAAATATAGAGAAGTTGTATGAATCTAATTGCGTTCAATTTATGTGTTCAAAGTATTCGTTTAAGGTGAAGTGACAAGTGAAGTAATGTTTTTAGTGATGATTTAAATATAAGTAGATCGCGTGTTTGTTTAAGATTAAGTGGTAGGTTTTTTATTTATTTTAATTTCCATGTAGTAAGATCCTCTTTGAAATATAATCTTGTTGGCTTGTGGTTTTAGAAGCCAAATTTAGCAGGGTGAGGGGTTAGCCTGGAGGCATGTTCTTTTCAGTGATTTGTTAATAATTAAACACAAAATTATGCAGACAACTCGCATTGCACCGCAAAGTATTATTATTCACTCGTCGAAAAGCAAATCTGCTAATGATCAACTCGCCCTTTTTGCAACTGTGTGGAATTTATCTCCAATATTCTTCCGTAGCTGCCGTGCCAACATCCAAAGCTAACCCGAATCGCCAATTTAAGTAAAACAGCAATAGATAAAAAAAGTTAGAATATTTTGAATAAAATATTTTGTTAGAGTATTTAGTTTGACCCTTTTAGAAATGTTTATTAATTTACTTAACGCAGGAAACGATGATATGAAATCATTCGCGTTTGTCGTCATTTTGGTTTGACAAGATTGTTTCATAAAACTGTTAAGAATTATATTGAATAAGTTTAAAATTAAGGAAAATAACAATTTCTTGTGGAATTTAATGCGATATTTGTGAATATATACTCTCTGTCACTTATTTTTTGTTACCATTTTAATGTATAAGAATGTGTTATTTCGTAAAATCTCCCGATGATCATTGGACGGAAGTCAGCGTGCGAATGATAGCGGAGTTTATTAAAAAAAAATGCGCAACCCGTGCTGGTGCCAAAATGAATGTCACATAATATTTGCCTCCACGTCAAAATAGTACGGATAGATTTTGCTTTGTGCATGCCTATGTAATTCTGACGTCATTGAGGGGTACCTATTACATACCCGTATGTTTAGAAAAAAGCATACATAAAAAATTATTAATGAACTTTTTACGAATATTTTTCTCTTAGCATGGGAGAAATGATCAAAATCAATTACATTCACTTCTCTATCTACGACTGAAATATGATATTATAGTATCGCTTGGGTAAATTTGAATAATTAAATAATTTGCATTAATATTTCACGCCACAAAAACATGGAATATGAATTGTAATCCATGTAATTGGTCATTAATGAACAAAATAAATACCTAATGCCGACTTTGTTGCACATAAATAATATCCCTTCAATTAACATTAATTTCACCTCTTGGCGTAATTGAAAAAATGCTAATTGAAAAATTAGACACGGAAATAAGTGGCCCGGAAAATTGGTTCGGTAATAGACTTCTGTATGCGATTGTATTCTTGTTTTGTGTGTGACTCTGTGTACATGATTTTGCTATCTCCAATCTCAAAAGTGCACCAATTTTTTTTTTCAAAAATGTAATTTTTTTGTGAGTAACCCATATACCGAACTAACTTGGTGTAAGTTTTTGTTTATGGGGGTGTTGAGTCGTGTTGTATATCATGCTACTGTTTGAGTCAGCGTACCTGACAGCCTTGCGCACCAGCACCAGTTCCAGTCACCAGTACAGATGGTGGCGTTATTAGCTAAGTTGGTTAAGCTGTTACCCCGGATAGGTAGAGGTCCTGGGTTCGAGTCCCAGATGCGACTGAAATCTTTTTATTTTCTGTTGTTTTTTCGGTTTCGTGGTTCATTTGTGATGTGTTAATATTATCTTCTTCAATGATTAAAAATGTAAAGATTTAAAATTAGCGATAAAGTTTAAATGCTACAAAAAGCATTTACAATACAACATTTTATTTTAAATTTATACATGTTTCCAGCGAATCTTTGGAAGTGAATGTTAAAAAAAAGTTATTTCTTCCATTCCCAGATGTAAACAATTGTTCGTTTAATTGCCTGAGAGAATGGCAGGTGGCTGCAATGCAATACCAGTTAAATACCGACCTATCCAGCAGTCAGTCCCTCGCCTTAATTGAAATGTAATGTTGGCAGGCCGGTCGCTAATTGTTTATTATTATTATACCTGGAATCGAAAACGTTTTTATTTCGAAATATAGAAACAAGTCGGACAATAATTACAAAGGGTACGATCGTGATTACCACGGCCGACTCACTTTTCTCACATTCCGAAATAAGGCAGTTTATAACCTCTCAAATTCAGTACTTACATGCTCATGTTACTGAATGGATGGAGATGGACTCATTCCTTCGAATACTATTGAAAGAATTGCTGGCTTTAAATGGGTGGGAACCGCCTAGAATCGTCATAACTGGGTGGAGAGGTAGGTACCTTATGGACCTAGTGTTTAATATATTAAGGCAGCGGATTGGTTCGTGATTAAAATAATTAAAACATATATACTGACTGAATGCTGTAGAAATGAGATCTCTGAGGCAAATGTGTGGTAAAACCACGCGTGATCATGTTAACAATGTTGAGATTCGTAAAGAATGTAAGTGTAATGAGTAAGATTGAGAAAGGGGCGTTTAGATGGTTTAGTCATGTGGAGCGAATGAAAGAAGAAAGGAGTGGAGGGAAAATATATATGACTCGAATGTGAATGGAAGAAGAAGCTGGAGATGCTCGAGGAAGATATGGCACAATCAAGTGAATAAAATACTTGAGTCGGGCCATGACATAAGACGGAATAACAGAAGAGAATGTATGAGATGTGGTATGAATGTGAATGAATCAAGAAGTATTTGCCAAGATCGAGTTATTTGGTGGTCCGCCTCTCTGCCCACCCCTGCGGGGAAACGGCGTGATGGTTAATTAGTTACTTAGTAGCTTGAAACTGTAATAAAATAATGAATAAAAAACGTACATATTTCTGCAATCTCTTTTACGCTAAAAAACAGTTAGTCATATCCCAGACAAAAGGTTGTTTCTCATTAATGTATCGCAAGGACATGACTGTCGGAAGTGTACATATGCACCAATACACACAATCTTAAGTATGTGTTGGTCTTCTCATCTCTAATTGTATCCCCTATATCTTCTGTAAAACCTTATGGCTACAAAAGTTCTATTAAGTCGAAATAATAATAATACGAGTATTAATACGCAATAGGAAAAATAATACTTATAAAGAGAAGAATATTTATTACAATTTTTTTAAATGTGTATGGGCTTAGTAATTCAATTTATGGTGGAATTCAATAATAAAATGAATTTTTTAATGAAAAAAAAAAAAGGTTTTTTTTTAAGCTCGAATTACAAAATTTGGCTTAAGTTTATTTTTTAAAAACACCTACCAGGAAGGAATAGCAATTATTTTCTGCATTTCTTAAAATTATTTTCATACTGTTTATATTTTGTAAAACGGACTGATTTTGTTGGACGGTCAGAAAAAGAGCATATTTCTGATTTGATTTTGATGCAAATGTAAATTTTTTAAATAAGTAATAAATCTTTTTCTTTTTAAAAACATATTTATCGTATTTCGTAATAATATGATCATTATTTCGAGTTAATAAACATCTCTCTCCGACATCCCTCTCCTCCTTATATAGGTGCCTCCACAAAAGTGATCTCATGTACAGGGTGGTAATATTATTGCACGCAATTTGTTTTTCATTTCTACCCACACCTGTCTACGTTGGATTATTAGTCCGACTAATACTAATGAAGTTGTAAAAGCCCGCATAGAATTTAAACGACTTATTCATTAAATAATCACTAATTACAATATACCCTCGCAAAGAGGAGTACGTATTCATTACCTATTTAAATGGCCCATAAATAAGGCAGAACGAGTTATAGATAATAACTTAATAGCCAGCCATAGGTTATTGAATGGACTAATGCGAGGCGGGATTGTGGTATCGATGTAAAGTGGAGTATAATACTGTAAGAAACTACACATTGCATATTGTACCATCGTGCATCGAACTAATTACATCTGACATGCTAAATTGCTGTTGGCTTGCTCGGGGGCAGTGGCGGAACTGCAAAACTGCAATATCTGTTCTTAGCATGGGGGCAAAAATATAGTGCACACTAAAAATCTGTTCTGAAAAACTTCACACAAAACATATTGGGAGTCCTCTTTTTGTGATTTGGTCACAAAGTATATTGAAATAGAAAGAGTTAGGTAGGTACCTATTATTATTATTGAATATATTAACATAAAACGTAGAAAAAAATTATATTCCGGGGGAAAACATGACCATTTGGGGATACATTTAAATGTATCCGAAAAAATAATATTTAGGTATCTAATCAATAAGTTTCCATTAGCGAACCCCTTAAAGTGTGCTTGAATTTATTTTATATTTAATCCAAAAACGTATCGTATGTCGAATGTTAACCACTAGCATGGTTCTGCAACTGAAAACTCCATTCTAACCGCTGTGCCGTTTTACGATTAAGTGTATGAAAAATGGATAGATGTTACAATAAACCTGTCAGTGGTATGCATGCCAGTGTTTTAATTTTTTTTCTAACTGAAGCACCTGGCGTTGTCCGGGGTTATGGATGGTTTTTAGTAAAGTTTTGAGGATGCGATGTATTTCCTATTATTTTGAACATCAAGGGTGCAAAAATTCATTAAGAAGTACCTTAATTTTGCTTTAAGTGGTGGGAAAGAGGGATGGGAATGTTTTTTCAGAAATCTCGTGTAGACTCTACATTCTACTCTTGTTTTAATGGTCAAGTGTGCAAAATTTCAACAAGCTCGGATTAAAACTGTAGGTTTGCATAAAAAACAAGCCCACACACACTCGTACTTCTTTATGACCTCTATAACATACGCAATACATTAAACAAGAAAACAATTAAAATGATCTATTATACATTCATTCACTTCCTGTTGCAGTATGAAATTATTGGGAGGGGAGGGGCCTATAAAGTCACACAACAGCCAATAATTACAATTAAAAAATAATCATTAAAAAACCTTACGACTTCCCTACTCTAGAGATATTTCATGAATTTAATGTACCATCTATTACAGAATTATACAAAAGTCACGTCTTATATCAAATCTACAAATAATATTTCCTCAATAAAATTCACTCCACTGATAGTATAAGCAATAGATTCGAAACAAATGGTTTATCAACCATCCCGATGCTAAGAACGACCACAGCACAGCACCACTACTTGTATTTAGGTATAAGATATTATTATCGAAAAACAAAATGAATGTAACCGAAACACTGAAATATGAACAATAAAAAAAGCAAATTAACTCTCTGAACTTAGAGATAATAATATATTGTACCCTTAATATATACTATCTAGCATACAAATTACTATTTGGTTATCTTTTTATTATCTGTTCTGTTGATTTACGTTTATATTTATTTAATAAGTTTTTAATGTGAACAACATTAAAAACTTATTAATTAATTGAATTGTTTTTATTATTTTATAATTACGTATGTAAATAATCGTCCCATAACCACGAGCTACTGGAGCTCAATAGGAGAATACTTATGGAGAGTAGATCAATAGGAGAGTACTTATGGAGAGTAGATCAATAGGAGAGTACTTATGGAGAGTAGATCAATAGGAGAGTACTTATGGGGAGTAGATCAATAGGAGAGAGTACTTATGGAGAGTAGATCAATAGGAGAGTACTTATGGAGAGTAGATCAATAGGAGAGAGTACTTATGGAGAGTAGATCAATAGGAAGTTAAAAATATAATGCATATGAAGTATTATGTTTTTATTATGTATTTTTTGTAATAAATAAAAAAAATAATAAAATAGAAGAAAATTATTAGAACATTTTTCATCTTCATGCACTCCACTGCATCACGTATGTTCATGATTCATTGCACTTATTACGAATTACATAATCGAGATATGTAGGTCAGCCATCACTCGAGCTGCATGTTAACTTGTTACTTTGATATAATTCGCTTATTCTTGCTTTCATTGCGCGTATGACATGGATCCAGACAGAAAACTGCTTCTCCTTATTTGGGTGTTGTAATAAAAAAAATACATACACATTTCGTAGGTTGAGTTGTTGTGATTACAATCAGTGGAACAATAATATTCATTTTCTAAAATTAGGAACCCCAATCTATTTTTAATTTTTTTTTTATCAATAACGATGTTCAAACTTAAATACGAGTATATTTGTTTTTTTTTTTCCTTAAGTCAGTTTTTTAATCAATTTTTGTTTATGTTTATAATTTGTCTATCTTTAAACTATTGTATTCTAATTATTATCAATTGTCTATACATGAAATTATTTTTTAGTATTCATATATTCCCGATGATGAAAGCATCGCTTTCGAAACAGGTAGATTTTTATGTATCTTTATAAAGTGGTGTGAACAAAGTATATTTTTTAAATTAATTAATTATTAATGATGCCACAAAGTGAAATACCAATCGTTTGAAGAAATTATATACGTTTTTTTAATTACTTTTAAATAACGATTTATAAATTCTACGTATAATTAATTATATTTAATAAAAGTTATGCATTCAGAATCGGCGTTTGCTGATCTATACGAATTTTTCTTTTTTTCACTGGATTTCCTTACTGTTTATTTATGTAAACATTTCACAAGAGTCTCACTACATTGAGTTAATCGGACAATGTTTCTAACTTAGAGAAGGGAGAATGAGATCGAAGTTCACCTGTGTGCACCCTTATGGGGCAAGTCCGTATCTTTTGCGTCAGCTAACGTATGGTAAATCTACCATAAATAACACATTTTGACAATTTTCATAAAAGCAGCGTCGTCTCTTGCGTTTGCGTTACGGATTTGTGTCTTACGCAAACATAATTTTTTAACGCCATACTGGCTACCAAACTGTCAAAATGTGTTGTTTATGGCCGATTTAATTTGCGTTAGCTAACGCAAAAGATGCAGACTTGGCTTCCAGGTCTTGTTACTAAACATGCTAAAGAATATAAAATGTATCAAGTTAATTTTTGTCTAGTTCCAAAAATCAGCACTTACTTACTCACTTATATGTGAAAAAAAAAATTCATCAATTCTGACCGCGCTAAATCTCTGAGAAAATCAGATTTTTCCGAGTAACAACAAAAAATAACAAAAACAGCACTTATAATTTTTTTTCCGGCATTTGTTTCATGTGTTGTAATTCTTTACATCGCTTTTATTTGTTTTCGTTTATCCAATACTAATGAAAGTATTATCTTTGTTACAGGTTTGGTTCCAGAACAGGCGTGCCAAGTGGAGAAAACAAGAGAAAGTTGGACCCCAGGGTCACCCCTACAACCCTTACCTTCCCGGAGGCTCCCCCGCACCTCCCTCGCAGACCGCCCTACCTAACCCCTTCACACACCTCGGCTTCAACTTTCGCAAGCCCTTCGACGGAGCTAACCTCGCCTCCTTCCGCTACCCTCCGCTGCACGCCGGACCCGTCATCCCAGCGGGGTACTTGGGAGCTGGACACCCTTTCCACAGGGCAGCACCCCCAATGTTCCCCCAAGGAATGAGCCATCTCTATAACCCTGCAGCAGCAAGTTCATTCCAGACGCTTCTAGCCAATATCTCAGCCGCTCAGAGGCCTAAGCTCATGCAAAACTCCGCTCCTGAGTATGTGACTCAGTCTCCTCCCCTGTCCCCCGGTGGTGGAAGTTCCCCGGGGGCTCCGGAAGTGGACAGGAGGAGTTCCAGTATCGCCGCCCTGAGGCTGAAGGCGAGAGAGCATGAACTGAAGCTGGAGATGCTGAGGCAGAATGGACACGGAGATCTGATCAGCTGAACTATACCGGATTTTTATAATAGCTTTATGGGATTTTGATTTATCAATGATTGTGATCAATTTGTGTACTTATGTAAATTAAAGATAAACATGTGATCTGTAAAGATGTCCAGATCAGTGGTGTCAAAACAACGGCTCGGAAGCTATTTCATTACATCATCATCACGAGTTGTCTTCTATATCATGGTTTGGTGTTCCCATTAATTTCGAATATGAAACCACTGGTCTAGATTGTATAATACCCACACTATATTATTATCGTAATATCGGGTACCTACATACATAATAAATATAATATCTTATAACATAACAATGTACCATGAGAATAATCAAATGGTTTGTGCTCAAATTTAATGCTCATTTTGCTGACATATAAAAAATGATTTCAGATAAAGATTACCGACTATAATATTAATATATTAGTCCGTCCAATTGATAAATTGCTTTCTCCGTCCAAAACTTAGACATTTTGCAATAAATAAATGTATATGTATATTTATTAGCATATTTTAGAAGTTTACAAATGATGTAATATTCCTGAATACTGAAATTTCATCCGTCCAATCTAGAATTAGTTCCTTACTTATTGAGTTTAGGTTTAAGGTAAAAATACGGTAGCGCGTTCTCTAAATTTGATTTTATATCTTTATATTTTTATAATTCAATCGACGCTCCAAAGATATACATAAAAATATTAACATAAATGATGAACCTTTATTATTTGTTGCAATAATTATAATGTCGTAAAGAATGAGTTATAAATTAAATTAAGTTCTCTCATAACTCTCTTCATAAAAAAAATTGTTAGACACATGGGAAAGAGATTTGAAACAAATACAGTGAAAATCTATCCTTCCACAACACAATTTAAAAAAATATATACCAATAATCTTAAACAAATATTAACGTTATTAGATAACTAAATTAAATTAAATATTCCACAATTGTACAGATTTAACGGAATTTACTCGTATATGGTATAATTAGAAATGTGATTGATCCGTCCTACTTAATGCAAAATTATTCTAAATATATTAATTAGACTATCTATTAATAATTATGTTTATTATTAATTAGTGATATACGTTTATAAAGTTTAATTATTATTTATTTATGGTTCTGAAACACATGTACAAAATTTGTTAGCGTATTTGAAAAATATTTGCTGTAATTTTTTTTTAATGTATAAGTACCTAAATGTAAACGAAGTATTAAAAAATATATGTAAATTAATTTAATTTTTTGTTTGTGTAATGAAGCATTTTGCTTGGATTAAATGTTATTTTTATTATAAATAAATCAGTATTAAACAAAATGTTGTATTGTTTCCCTCTTGAATAATTATTGTAACAAATTTAAAAAACATATTATTTATTTATTTGTAAGAAACAAAAAGCTTTTAATACAAATTTATATACAAGGGAAGTTTAACAAAAGGTAAACCAACAAAGTTTATTGTGCTAACAATGGTTAAATATAGATATTGTATTTATGAAGCTGAAGAAACACGATAAAGAAAAAAACAAATAAGAAGGAAGAGGAAGAGAAAGATAGGATCGAGACAGGACATGCTCTCGATACATTTTATTCTCGTGCATCAATTTGTGGTCGTAAGTATTATTTCGGTTTGATATTTTGAAAGGGTATTGTGAAGAATGTCGATATTGTGAAATTGTGCATTATATTGTGTACAAATACGGGGACTCGATTCTAAGATTGTTCATGCATGCGGCCAAATGAAGTCGGGTTGGTCTTGACGGTATGTGATTTATTATAAAGTTGTTATTATGTAGGTACCTACAGACTGTGTTTTTAAAAGAAGATTGGTCATCACGAATAGAAATATCCTGTATGAAAAAATAAACATTTGAAGAAATAAGAAAAAGGTATGTTATTTGTGTGTCATTAGAATACATCAAATTATAATTTGGTAGAAGTGATGAGAAATTCATGTGAGTGGAAAGTGAATTGGTGCTTCTAACATGATATCATAAAGAATTTTTCTATTTAAATGGATTTAGCTATTGTAAGGTTTTGTTTTATAAAATGGCGAACAAGAGTTCTAAGCCAGGGGAACAATAGCATTCGCAATTGGGGTATGCCGCGAGGCGGAAGGGAATGGGGAAGAAAATGAGATTGGAAAGGGGAAAATGGGTAAATACCTGGCTATATGGAGCTGGTAACCAAATCCCGCTAAATCCATTGTAATAATAATACTTGAACGATTTAAAAATCACCTCAAGGGCATTACAAGCTACGTTTCGATTCTGAACAGTGATCTTTCACAAGGACGATTCTACCACTCGAGTATCTACCACTCGATATATCATTTTCAATATCGGAAAAAACTTCTTTTGTGGGATAAATTATGCCCTTTTCTAATATACGTCTTCAAAGGAACAAAATAACACTATTTTTAAACGTTAAAACTTTTTACGTGGAAACCTTATATCCGGGTATAACTGTATTTCCATTCCTTTCTGTACATTCCTTTAATCCAAACAATATCGGGTCCATAAAAAATAGAAACAAAAGGAGATATGGCATGGAAACGTGCATTGTCACTCTAAGGGTCGCACCTTAGAGCAATAATATACCTGTACATATATTGTCACTCTAAGGGTCGCACCTTAGAGCAATAATATACTGGTACATATATTGTCACTCTAAGGGTCGCACCTTAGAGCAATAATATACCTGTACATATATTGTCACTCTAAGGGTCGCACCTTAGAGCAATAATATACCGGTACATATATTGTCACTCTAAGGGTCGCACCTTAGAGTAATAATATACCGGTACATATATTGTCACTCTAAGCGTCGCACCTTAGAGTAATAATATACCGGTAAATATATTGTTGTCCAAGGTCGCACCTTAGAGTAATAATATACCGGTATATATTGTCACTCTGGGCGTCGCACCTTAGAGTAATAATATACCGGTAAATATATTGTTAGTCCAAGGGTCGCACCTTAGAGTAATAATATACCGGTACATATATTGTCACTCTAAGCGTCGCACCTTAGAGTAATAATATACCGGTAAATATATTGTTAGTCCAAGGGTCGCACCTTAGAGTAATAATATACCAGCATATATATTGTCACTAAGAGTTGCACCTTAGAGTAATAATATACCGGTACATGTATTGTCACTCTAAGCGTCGCACCTTAGAGTAATAATATACCGGTAAATATATTGTTACTCTAAGGGTCGCACCTTTGAGTAATAATATACCAGTATATATATTGTCACTAAGGGTTGCGCCTTAGAGTAATAATATACCGGTACTTATATTGTCACTCTAAGGATCGCACCTTAGAGTAATAATATACCGGTACATATATTGTCACTCTAAGGGGCGCGCCTTAGAGTAATAATATACCGGTACATGTTTTGTCACTCTAAGGGTCGCACCTTAGAGTAATAATATACCGGTACATATATTGTCACTCTAAGCGTCGCACCTTAGAGTAATAATATACCGGTAAATATATTGTTAGTCCAAGGGTCGCACCTTAGAGTAATAATATACCGGTACATATATTGTCACTCTAAGCGTCGCACCTTAGAGTAATAATATACCGGTAAATATATTGTTAGTCCAAGGGTCGCACCTTAGAGTAATAATATACCGGTACATGTTTTGTCACTCTAAGGGTCGCACCTTAGAGTAATAATATACCGGTACATATATTGTTACTTTAAGGGTCGCACCGCTCCTCTCATGAATGCGGATTAACCAAACACTAAAAATAATATCGTTTTTTTTTTTTTTAATTTAATTTACACAGCTTCCAAATGGGCAATTTTTATTACATTTTAATCAAAACCGATTAAATATAAAGTAGGGTATAATTTAATTAAAATTTACGACAGTTGCCTCTCACGGGTGGCGGGGGGCGGAGCACCCGGGCCCTAGACGGGGCCTCGCGGGGCAGTCCATTACGGAACCTTCCTGTGGAAAAAACCTGCGGAGCACCAGACTGAGAAGATACAATAAATTATTTAGGATGCAGCTCAAAGACGCAAAACAATTCAAAATTTGTTGAAAATGGTTATTTATTTTTAATGTAGCATTAATGGAAAATAAAAACAATACCATAGATAATAGAAACAGGGGAGATGGGCCATAAACCATTATCGCACAACGCGTGTCGCTAATATTGTTCACCCATACTTCTGCAAATCATATCTACACGCAGCGGTGCCTCGCCTTTGTGTCTATATACACATCAAACATATTACTTTCATTTGCTCCGTCGTTTTGATAGTCAGTGCAGTTTGGTCATATCTCCTTTGTTTCCATTATCCATGATGAAAAACAATTCGACTGGGCAAAATGCGCACTTTTTATTGAATAATGCGTTAATTACAGAAAAACGACATTTATCCCGTCGTTTGGCTGACCCAAATAACACACACATAAGATTGTGTGTATTGGTGCATATATATGCACTTCCGAAAGTGATTTTCTTTGCCAAACGTCACTGAGCGACAGCATTTTGTCTTGCTTACACCTATAAGGGGACAACACCTACGTATAATAATAAATATTTCGTGCAGTCCCACACATTTCATATAGAGCATACATACATTAGTTTGCTGGTCGGGTATATGATGTTACACCCTGTATATACGAATTTTAATGGTAGAATGATTTTAAGATTACTTGTAAAGTTTTTCTGTAAGCTCTTTTTATTATGTTTTTTTTTTTTTAATTTTCAAATTGATTCTATTTTTCTATTTTTAAGTCGTATCAAAATAAAGATGCTGTATGCAAGAAATCCATCTGTGGGAGCAGTGTGTTCGTATCAACTCTGATTCTGATACGAATCCTGATTTCGAATCATCTGCAGATATTTGTGAATGGTACAAAGGAATGCTGTGTTTTGTTTTGATTTTTTTTTATGCGAATGTCGCACAAGAGCTTTTTTATTTTGCCTATGTTACCTTTGGGATGCTGTGTTAAGGAAATATTTGGGGAAAGGAAAGATGTATGAGGAGTTTTTAGGAATCTGGGAGCCTGTGTGTCCAGGAGTGACGGACGTAAGAATCCATCCCTCTCACTGCGCTGCAAGACGATAGGTCGAGAGAGTCCAGCTGGAGAGGTCAACAGGTCTCCCTCTACCGCCTTCTTCCGATCCGGCTTACCACGCAGCTGATGAGCAGACGCATCCGCCGCCAAGACCTGGACAGACCTCACGCCATGAATCCTGGCACCCCTGCTAAGTCACCGAGAATTCGAATTATCAGCACTAAAAAAATACACATATTCCCTCTCTAAACACGAGAATTTCTCATTTAGGGAAGTATTAATTTAAAAAAAAAAAAACTAATGGGATTATATAAATAAATTAATAAAAACCGTTTTAGTACCTACTATTATTACCATGTAAATAATGTTGTTAATTATATAAAATAAATATATTTAAAAATTATATATTTATTAATTGATAAACTAAAGTTCTTAAAAACTTAAGACAAGATTTTGTGCATAGCGCAAAGGGTAACAATTATTATTTTTATAAACAATAATTATTAGCCTGAAACACTCATCCAAATTGAAAAAACCTTTCGAGCAAAGATAAATGTCGCCGGCAGGACTCAAACCCCACCCTTCTGATGTCCGGTCAGATGCTCTACCGTTGAGCTACGTCGAGTCCTGTCGGCGACATTTATCTTTGCTCGGAAACGTTTTTTTCAATTTGGATGAGTGTTTCAGGCTAATAATTATTGTTTATAAAAATAATTATATATTTAATAATTATGTACATAAATCGGTGAGCGATCTATGAGTAGTTTTAGGTTGTTCAATAGATCAGTTCAACTACTTCTACAATTAAATAGAGAACATATATAAAAGGTAAACAATTTTTTTTTAACTCTTTTGAGAAAGAGAACAAAATAAGCTAACGCGTGAGAATTTTAACTAGCTACGAAACATCTATAACTCTTTTATCTTCCCACAGATGTGATGGGTTCCCTTTATCACTCATATGGTTACTACATTTAATTAACTTAAAGAGTGGCTTATAATTAAAAAAAGATTGCCAGCAGAAAAAAATGCCTAAACAAATAACGCGGGGAGGGTTAAATTTTAAATATAGTTCTTCGGTCGAACAACGAATTAAATTGATTTTAAACACTTTAACAGTTTGATCTTTATAGTCGACGGCATCCGGCCGTTCCTTCGTCAGATTTAATTTATTATTAATTAAAATAGATAACCATGTATCAATAATGAATATTATTTCTTCATTATGTGTCGTAAAAAGATTGATTTGTTTTTATTATAAGGATATTACGCGACTAGAACGAGTTCAAATACATCGTGAAGGTTTTCCGTTTTGGGACAATATTGCCAACTGAATAAATTGCGAAAGAACAATAATCATTGCTCTCAATTTTTTCCCCTGACTGCCTCTCGTGAGACAAATGCCCGGGGGCTCGATTCCAGTTATTTTTAAGGATAACACAATGTTCCTATCCTTAAGGTTAAAGTCATTTCGCTTAACTGCGGTTGTTATTCAGCTAGGATATTTAGATGACAATAGATTATAATAAAAATAAAAAAAATTACGAAAGTATTCGAATATAAAGGTATAAAAGAATTTAGAAGCTGACAGGCTTGTTGCAGGTGATCAATGATCTTCATTTTAAAGGAACTTTTGTTTTGCGTATTTCTGATGTCACTAGGTACAGGTAGGAAATTAAATAGCTTAATAGCATTGTATTTAAAACTTCTTTGTTCATAGGAGATTTTACAAACTGGGATAATTAAAAGATTTTACATGTGATTGTCTTAGGCCTCCAGTGGTTGTTCTTTCTTCAAACACATGGATATTTTTATATGGATGCAGCAGGATATTTAGGTGCATCACACATGCTTAACACATGTTGTTTATTATTACTTACTTTACTAACTAACTAAAAAACACGTCGTTTCTCCGCAGGGGTAGGCAGAGAGGACGAACCGCCAAACAACTCGATCCTGGCATACACGTCTCACTTCACATATATTCTCTTCTGTTATTCCGACTTCTGACATGGCCCGACACAAGTATTTAATTCACTTGATCGTGCCATCGCCACATTCGCGTCATACATTCTTCTTACACTCCTTTCCTCGTTCATTCGCTCTACATGACCAAACCATTTAAGCGTCGCTTTAAGATTAAGATCTATTATTAAGATCTTATTTTATTATTAAGATCTTACTCATTACGCTTTTATCAGTCTTTCATTATTTATGAATGTCAATATTTTTCATATAATCACATATGGTTTTACCACACATTCGCCTCAGAGATCTCATTTCTACACCATTCAGTGTATTTTCATCTTTCCTCTACCAGTTCTATGCCTCACTACCACACATCACAGTTAATATCAGCACTCCATTGTGTACTGCTGGCTTCGCTTATCTTACTTCACAGGTGTAGTTAATCATAATTTTTAGAAAAAAAAAAGCTTTTATCTGACATTTCGGGCTTTTGGCATAGGTACTTTACAAACGACGCAATTTCGTTAATTCTGTTAATTTAATAGCATTATTATGCCACAAATAACTCATTGTTTTAGGTTAACAATTACTATAATATTTAGTTTTTATTTTGTTAAAACTACGCAAATGTCGATATTATTAAAGAATGTCATTCGCTGAATGACAGCTGTCTTCCGAGAGAATCCGAATCGCAGAAAGGTTTTAAGCCTAGGAATAAGGACAGTATCCTATCATTAAAAAAAAACGGACTCGGTCCCCTCGTTAGATTTTGTCACACGACAATTATCCCCTGGATAATTTTTCAATAAGGAACTCCGGTGAAAAATATAATGGTTAAAATATATATACGAGTATTCATACACATCAGCAAACACCCATTCTCATCAATACACCTTCTTACGTTGCCTTTGGAACATCTGACGTCACGCTCGCATTCTAGATTAGTAAGGAAATTTTTATTTTTCATTTTTGTTTTATATTTTTAATATGTATTTTTTTAGTTGTGGCGAAATTTAAACTTAATTTGGGTGACTTTAAGGGCGAGAGGGACGTCGGAGAGTTATTATTTATTAATTCAAAATAATGATAGTATTATTACGCCATACGATAAACATAATGTTTTTAAATAAAAAAATATTTTTTAAATATTTTATAAATTTATATTTATCAAAATCTAATCAGAAATATTACTTTTTCTGACCGTCTCATTGTATGTTTTACAAAATATTTTTGATTTTTAAAGTGGAGAATAGTATTTTTAATCCTTTATTGTTGCGTTTCTGTAAATAAACATAACCAAAGATTTGTAATCAGCACTACAAAAAAAAAACATTAAGGTTACGTAGTGTTCATGAAAAAATTAAACTACACACTGTTCTTTTTTTTTAATTTATCTTATCGACAAGTTACAGAAAAACCTTCACAGCATTTTTTAAGGATAGTCAACTTTTTAAATGTTTTTGTAAAACATGCTTAGAACGGTCAGAAATATGTAATATTTCTGATTATATTTTAATAAATGCTAAGCCCATGCAAATTTAAAAAAACGTAAAAAATATTTTTCTCTTTAAAAACACCATGTTTATCGAACCGCACAATAATATTACCATTATTTTGAATTAATAAATAATAACTCTCCGACGTTCCTCTCCCCGTTAAGCTCCATAATTGTTGTTCAATATAAAATAAACTATTATTATTGAAATAAATTAGAGTATTCATGAACAAACCAATTATCAATACGGATATTATGATAATATTATTGCTCAATACTATTATTATTCTTTGAGTGAAAGTTTCTAAAAAGGTACATAATTTTATTACACATGTTTAGTTATGGTTTACTTTGAATAGAATATAAAAGTATGTACGGTAAAGCTCATTCTTGTTTTGACATTTGACATTCTAACCTCGAAACTGAGTGTTTTGGCGGGCTTTGAAAAATTGAAACTTTGAAAATTATTTTAACTATGAAAACTTACTTTAGAAAAAAACGAAATATGCTGGTATTTAAGTTTGAACGTCATTATTGATAAAAAATTGAAACATTGTACTGGAGTTGCTTATTAGGAGAAAGGAAATAGACGGAGCATATGTGTAGGAGGAATTCAATATTAATAATTTATTTATTTATTTATTTATTTATTTACGCCCTTAGGGCTTTTACATAAAACAAGTTAAAACAGTGCATTACAATTATGAACATAATGCGCATTGTTATTTTAAAAACAATACTAAAATTCAATTTATTTAAGAAAGCTACCTCGTTTCATAACATCCGTGCTTTTTGCATATACAATACCTACGACACGCAATAACCTGTCAATATTTTAAAATCTCCTACTACCATCAAACTGAGCGTAAAATGTTGCTTGTGTCGTGATGAATAACTTAGCTAGTCGAGGAATTGAACTCATAACGCCTGGGTTGGAACTCGGCGTATATATCCACTCAGATACTAACCATTATGTCAGTTTTAAGAGAGATATAGAGGGAGAAATTCTAGATTTCTTCAATTGATTTAATGAATGTTTCCGTGAATCATTATTGAAGCTGTATCCTTTTTTCGTTTTCACGTTAGATGAATGATCTAGTAAGATGAATTTAAGATATACTCTTAATCTTATATCTCCATGAAAATAAAATGGATCTTTAGATCTCATAATGTCTAACCTAACACAACCAAAACTAACCTGCGAAATCCAATACAACCACTGATTGATAAATATCGCAAATTGTATTGGTACTGCCGCCCCGAGACCATTCGTCGGATAACACCTCTGCCACAGGTCACCTCAAGTGGTTCCTTACGTTTGGTGACTCAGCAAGGTTGCCCGTGATAATGGGGTGAGGTTTGCCCAGGTCTTATCGGCGGATGCGTCTGCCTACAAATTGACCAACGAGACCCCTTGACCTCTTCAGCCGGATTCTCTCGACCGCCTTGCACCACTGTGGGAAGGACGGATTAATACATCCGTCACTCCTCAAAACACCGACCCCCAGATTCATATCTACCCCTCATACCTTTTTCCATAGCAGACCTTCGACTGCTTCCCTTTCTTAAAACGATCCTCCCCAAAAATGACATCGACTCCCGAGAGAAAATACTTTATTCATGGCCTCCTGTGTTGAGTAATGTTTAAAAAAAAATTTGGGACATTCTTCGGAGACAGTTGTGCAGAATGTTCGAATAGCTTTTAAGAAATAACACAAAAAATATCCAAATGATTTTTTTACGCCACCCAGAACCGAACAGGAGAATATTGGCCTAGAGCCAATGCTCTTACTCTTATATTTCGGTCTGTCAATCTAAATAATAAATAAATAAGTATATTTTCCCAGTTTTAAAATGCCTGATAGAGTAGTCTGAATTATTTAAGACAGTCTTTATACACTTCCCTGTTAACATCAGGTGCATTGGGAATTTGTAGGAGGAGACATTGAATGAATCTCCTACCGCATACGCAGCTTGTAAGAACCCATTTGAATAATAAATTTTTATTTTACACAGAACATAAACGAATAACAGACATACGAGTACGTTTATAAACATATTTCAGGCCATTCACTAATCATTAATCATTCGTTTTTACTAAAATGCGTGGCGGTTCCCAAACCTCTGTTCCTGACGGTGCTGGAAAAAACACCTCTAAAGCCCAATCCCCTGAAACCAATGTTTCACACAGTAAAATTATGTAAGGAGAATGAAACATCTCGTCTCAACAATCCTCAGGATTTGTCTAGTATCGCTTACACGATGTGGTGGGGTAGGAACATTTTATGCCTCGACTTCAACCTCCCACCCATTTCTGACCATTATGCGTTAGTCTCTGGACCTCCAGTAAAATAAGTTCAATATCAAAATTTGAAAAGGATGGTTAATAAAAAATTCCATCCTCGGTTTGGTGGAAAACAACCCCATATAACGATTTTTCTAATCGAGAGAAAAATTGTAAATCTTGGATGAATTTTCAACCTTTCGGCGAGCTTGGCCATAATACCAGGACGATTATTCGAGCTGGAAGTGATATATTAATGATATTTCGATTGTACTGCCATCTTTGGACAGTTTCTAACAGTGTTTTGAAAATGTTCACACTCAAATAAAATACAGCCGTTCGACAAAAGCCCGCCTAATTTAGTACGGCATCTTGGGTGACAAATAAGCTTCGGTTAACTGTAAACATACATAATGTTTTTTTTAATAATGTCTTTCGTTTTGCAAAATGACTGACTTATCAATGAACGGAGGCAGACTAACGAAACTCGAAGAATTGAAAGACGTCGTATTCGCGATCAATTGAATGGAATTCAGAATATGACGAGTTATCAATGATATTACAATGCGAGTTATGGCTAAAGATCTCATTAACCAACTAACCCTCTTTTTAGTGTCAAAAGGTAGATGCGGACTGCCAATGTACATTAAAGGGAGTGTATTTAATATTATTATGATATCTCAGTAAATAATTATTCGACAATGTCAATTTTTTCGTATGTACGAGTATGTCTAACGTTTGACGCTTAGAAATGCCGATCCAATTTTGCTATCGTAGGGCGATTTTTCATTTATTTCATTGTCAATATAGACTTGGTTATCGACACGTCTAAAGGCAAATCGATATAAAATCTTCGTCAGTTAAGCATATCGATCTGACATTGTTAAGACATCGATTTGACCGTGCCAGGGTTCCTGGAGTACAGTTTTGTTCGAAAACGCCCACTCACCGAGAGATTAAGGATAAACATGTTTCTGATAATAGACTTTCAATCTAAGAATAATAGTTTTCGGAATATAATTTGCTTTCGAAAATGAATTCTCTGGATACTAATTATAAACATTCCTTATTAGATATGTAGTGGCTACTAAGAAAGTAACGTGTAATTTACCCCGCAGATTGAGAGACCTCGGGTGCGCAGATGGAATTACAGTAGCGACCATAAACAAGCGGACCTTGTTATTCGATAACTTTTAATAAACTCGCAGACATTTCTGACCACCATTATTTATGGTACAGCTTCGGTTCCCATAGTAACGCGCCCCTGTGGGAGGCTGTGAGTTGCAAGCTGGAAGTAGCAAGTTGTTTGAGTCGAAGAAGTCGGAAGAGTAGTTGTTCTGAAGATCTTTGTTATTCTGTGGTTATTCCACTACCGATAACAGGGCGTTACCTCAGTTACCATCAGCCTAGAACGAAACTTTCATTAGAAATATTAAAATCATTATAAAGCCAAACCAAATATAAGCCAATACACAAAATGTTATGCTTACTTGATAGTCCCTTCTCCCCTTTTCCGTGTAATATACTCGTACTTTAACATTATCAAACTTAGTCGAAAGAATCTATAATTACATTATTATTATTTTCAAAGGATTTCCCTGCTGTAGCCAAAAAAATATATATATATGTATTTCTCCTCAAATTCTACCAAATTTATATAGCAAAACTAAAACATTAAAACAAAACTAAACAATACACATCAATACTTGTAACACATTTAACACATCCACGTGAACACCTCAGCACAGGTTCTCCTAGTGAGGTGGTCACACTACATATAACACCTCTTCACACCTACCTTGCACTTCACATTATAAAGCACTATACAAAGCATAGTACTTAAAAACATGTTATGTAAAATGGTACTATGTAATACATACTCGTAGATATAAATAAATAAGATATGGCAAATATCGAAATATTTGCGTCAATTATTTTTTTGGAAGATAAATTACGTACCTTACTCAGAAGACAAAACAACACTGCCTTTGTTTTTTATGCGAGTACCACACAAGAGTACTCCCAACCGTTTGGAGCCAGTGAGGCTATGGTAACCCCACTTGTGACCAGGGTATATAGTGAGATTGACAGTAGTGCACAATTACGTATTCTCTCAAACAACATAGTATCTCTCGGAACAGATTATCGGGTAAAACAAGGATGTGACATAAATAAAGCGAACAAAATGACGAGAACGGGTCGCTTTTAGGTGTTCAATGATCAGCAGGCTTCTGCGTTTTTTCTTTCCTAACAACATCTCTTCAAGACCCAGGTTCACTTCTTCTTATCCTCCAGAAGACCCTCCACTCAGCAACCCCCAAAGATGACATAGGCAAAGAGGGAAATTGTTTCTTTCAGGCCTTTCTGTGTGGAGTATCTGTAAAAACAGTCCTCAAAAAATAGGTTTTTCGTTAAAATGCCGAGAAGCGATTTTTTAAAAATCATGGGGTGTGGTTTCGTTTTTTCATATACACCAACATTTGGATAAGTTTATTTTAAAAAAAAGCAACAAAAAAGGATACCAAGAACTTTAAGAATTATTTTCTTATTTTTTAATATTTTGTAGACCATACGCAGGACGGTCAGAGAGGAAGTCATATTTCTGATTTGATTTTGTTAAATGCCTGTAAATGTAAATAAAAAAAAAGTGATACATATTTTAATCATTAGGTCGAATTAATAAAAAAAACCCTCTACGGCCGCAGCGTTCCCCTTCCCCTTAAAAAATCATAGAAGCAAGAGATTGATTGAAGTCATTCATAAACAATCATAAATTAATTACCTTATATTGGTTGATAATCTACAGAATATGTTTGATAATTAATAATTAACCAGTTAAAAGGATAAAGAATTGATAACAGGTCATATTCATATATCGTGTTTGTATCCCGTACTCTTTGTGTATTCATATTTTTTAACCGGTAAAAGATTTCGACTAGAAAAACCAACAGGAGTCGTGTTTTTAATGGGCAGAAGTACTGAATACTATAGGAAGGAAGTATTGTTACATGTTAAGAGAGCTTGTAACGAATAAAAGATGACAGTCATAAATAAGGTTATTAATTGATAAACTAAAGTTCTTAAAAACTTAAGACAAGATTTTTGTGCATAGCGCAAAGGGTAACAATTATTTTTAAAAACAATAATTATTAGCTAATTGATTTAGCCGTTACAAGCCTTTCTCATACTAATAAAGTTGGTTGTTTACAGGTGAAAATATAATAAAAACAGTAATTATTGAATGAAACAGTAGTATATATTGATTAACTTGGCGGGTTTGCGATAAGCCCACGTAGCTCAACGGTAGAGCATCTGACCGGACATCAGAAGGGTGCAGGTTCGAGTCCTGTCGGCGACATTTATCTTTGCTCGGAAAGGTTTTTTTTTTTTTTTTTAAAACAGTAATTATTGAATGAAACACTAGTATATATTGATTAACTTGGCGGGTTTGCGATAAGCCGACGTAGCTCAACGGTAGAGCATCTGACCGGACATCAGAAGGGTGCAGGTTCGAGTCCTGTCGGCGACATTTATCTTTGCTCGGAAAGGTTTTTTTCAATTTGTATGAGTGTTTCAGGCTAATAATTATTGTTTATAAAAATAATTATAAATAAGGTTATTTAAAAAAATATTTTGTTGCTTTCTCGGGGTTGTGAATAGTTTGGAGAAATGTTTTGTGGTTGTGAATTCTAGTATACTGGGTTAATCAGGTGGAAATAATATTATCGTTAAGGTTCAGTAAATATCATGCCTTATCATCAAACAAACAAAAGAAAAGTTGTGACTATTTAAATTAAAGTCTGTGGTGTGTTTCTATCCTAACAAGGCTTCTTTGGTAGATATTCTATTTAGAGGCTTTAATATGGCTGCTTGTATTTTCTATGTATGGGAAATGTAATATACTGTAATGTGCTTAAATTCACTGTACTGTGCTGTACTTAAATATAATGCACTTATTATAAAATTGGACTATTTTTTATTATCATGTTATGTTTACTAACTATATTATTTTGAATACTGGCTGATAGACCCGGCGTTGCCGTGGTTATGGATTATCTGGAGTAAAGTTTTGAGGTTATGATGTGTTACACTTATCCCTACCCAGCAATTTTCTCCTTATTTCGAACCTAAAATCTGAAAATTTTCATCGAGAATAACAAAATTCTGCTTGAAGGAGTGGTTAAGGAAAATGGTGGGTGGTTTTTCGAAATCGTATGTAGATAGTGACTTTTCTCTTGTTTATCAGGCTCGGAATAAAACTCTGGATTTGTATAAAAAACGAACCCACCCACAGAAACTCTTCTTCATATGGAACTAGCTGAAGTAACCGGCATTGCCCGGGGTTATGAATGGTTTGGAATAAAGTTTTTGTGATTGTGATGTAATACGCTACCCCTACCCAGTATTTTTCCTCTTATTCTGAACGTCAAGTGCGCAAAATTCCATCAAGAAGTGCCGAAATTCTGCTTTAAGGGATGGGAAAGGTGGATGGGGTATGATTTTTCGAAATCTCATTTAAACAGTGACCTTCCTTTGAAGGTCAAGTGTGCAAAATTTCATCAACCTCGGAATAAAACTGTATAACATGTGAAAGTTCGGATACCATCCACTGTTGTATCCATCGACCAAGAATGAATAGCTAGATAGTCTTGATGTTA
The DNA here is from genome assembly GCA_022606495.2 of Halesus radiatus. NCBI lineage: Eukaryota > Metazoa > Arthropoda > Insecta > Trichoptera > Limnephilidae > Halesus > Halesus radiatus. Next base: position 1,344 of record JAHDVE020012264.1, on the reverse strand, counting down.
GGAGAAAAATTGCAATTGCAAAGGTAGGGCAGCACAGGCTGTTTATTTTTCCAAGAGGCAGGACCTAATCTGCCAACAATCGTCCCTTTGGGAAGAATGATTACACTTCTAAACTACCTACTTTCTGAGGTAGACATTTTTCATTTACACTTCAATCATTTCAAGACTGCAATAAATGTGTCGTTCAACACGAGGCCGTGTCCCTAACTGAAGTTATTGACGTATCTAACATGATAATTTGATCCTTTCGTAAAATGTCATTTATGTAATATGATATGATAATCTGTGATTTTGTGAAATGTTACTGGACACCAGTGGCAGCTCGTAACTTGAGTGAGAAATATACGACTTTATTGACGTTGTTTTAGCTGAAAATAATATTTTTTTAAATTTCAATTCCATACAACGAAGAATTCACTCAAACAAGCAGTGAACACACTGTTCTTTCAAAATAAAATGAATAAAGATATAGATTTTCAGGCCTTCATATTGTGGTGGATGGGGTATTTCACCCATTACTGCCACCCACTGAAATAAATAAAATGAATAAAGATATGGATTTTCAGGCCTTCATATTGTGGTGGATGGGGTGTTTCATATTATGGTGGATAGGGTATTTCAGATTGTGGTGGATGGGGTATTTCGCCCATTACTGCCACCCACTGAAATAAATAAAATGAATAAATATATGGATTTTCAGGCCTTCATATTGTGGTGCATGGGGTGTTTCATATTATGGTGGATAGGATATTTCATATTGTGGTGGATGGGGTATTTCACCCATTACTGCCACCCACTGAAATAAATGACATGTAACAGTTTATACCTGATATTATTTTATTATGTATATATTTTTTAAATTTAATGTAAATCAATTTTTATAATGTTATTATTAATTTCTGTTCAAACTGCCAGTTTGAAAATAACATTATTAAATTTGATTTCCTTAAAATTAAAAAAAACGGAGTTCTACGAATTAAACAAAAAAAAAACACTTCATAATAATATATTTTTTAATATCTTACAGTATTAACGTCCTATAGTCAATCGCCGTGTAGTCGCGAATAGTAGAAATGGTAATTTCCCCTCATATGTAAAAGAGTCTGCAATTCAATTCATACCACGATGAACATACTATGTATTTTTTACGTGTTTTTTTTATATATATTTTTTTTTTTATATTAATACCTCACAAGAGTTCCAACTGATCCCAACCGTCTGGAGCCAGTGAGACTTTGGCATCCCCAATTGGGGAATGTTATGAGGCTGAAGGTATTGGGGAGGTGAAGGAGAAGGGGAAGAGGAAGGCGGGGAAATACCTGGCTATTCAGATCTGGTCACCAA